>JARJDW010003416.1:0-53944 GCA_030264715.1 Adinopsis sp. GC000173
AACGACACGCGGGATTCCCAAGCGGTCACCCATCCAAGTACTAACCGCGCCCGATGCTGCTTGACTTGCCTGATCGAACGAGAAGGCGTAGACCAGCATGGTATGATCGTTGCACACTAGTTCAACATTAATTTACGTATTTCACCAATACTGTCATCATCTTAATAATATTTTTTATTGCTTAGCAATTCCAGATAATCGCTGCTACTTAGAAAACGGTGCCTCATCTGAAAGCTTCTTCGTCTCGGAAGACAAGCCAGTCGGTTCGATCATCGGCCAGGTACGCGTCCATGGCGATCCAAGACCTGGCGGTACCATCGCTCTCCACCTGCAGGAACCCGACAGTCCCGTGGCCATCCAACCCGGCAGTCGCAATCTCACACTACGTCGTCGCTTAGATAAAGAAGGCGTCGATGGTCCCTCATCAGTCTTCATCAATCTAATATGTGAACGTCTTCATACCTTAGATCCGGGCTTCGTTATTCCTGTTAATATTCGCGTAACGGACGCTAATGATAACGCGCCGGTTTTCATCAATGCGCCATATGTGTTGAACATTAGTGAGGTGACGGTGGTTGGGACGCGTGTGCTGCAAGGCGTCCATGCCGTGGATGCCGATCAGCAAGGTCCATTCAGCAGCGTACGATATTCGGTGCTGGCGGGCGCGCATGCCGATTATTTTGAGTTCGAAAACGAGCTGGAAGGGACGCTGGTGCTGAAAAAGCCACTTGACTATGAAGTGCTGCGAAGCTTCGATGTACACATTCGGGCGCAGGATCATGGCGAACCGCCTAAGTCAACCGATACTGTACTTACAGTACACGTGATTGATGCCGATGATCAAAATCCGCGATTCCTAGATGAACGTTACATGGCTGATTTACCAGACTTAAATATTCGCGGAGCAAATTTGATTGTAAAGCCGCGCGACATCAAAGCATTCGATCAGGACCTGGGCATCAACGCGCCGGTGTACTACACGTTCAACGGCGCCGCCGGCGATTACGCCTACTTCAAGATCAACAAGAATACCGGTCGAGTGTCGCTCGCGAAGGATTTCAACGAGAACGATCTGCTGCATCCGGCCACATTGGTGATTAAGGCAACGCAGCAAGATAATGCCGATCGTTACGCATTGGCGACGCTTACCGTTACGCGGCGGTTTCATAGCGGACTCCGGTTCGCGAAGCGTGTGTTCTATGTGAAGGCATCCGAAGCGCTGCCGGCCGGCGCGGTGCTGACAATGCTGGCGAACAATCGGCCCGGCGAACATTTGAGATACTTCGTCTCCGAGCAAGGGTTGCTGAAGGTGTTCAGCATTAATTCGCGCGGCGAGCTAGGCTTGAGGAAGAAGCTGGATTATGAGGAGCGTAATGAGTACGTGTTTAAAGTCTTCGCCACAGATGGAGCAAGTGTAAGTCGTAGTCAAAATACGGAGGTGAATCAAATATAAATCGATTTATTTAAATGATCTTGTCGCTTAGAGAACTCCTGGGAACATCTGAACTCTTCCACTTTAGTATTGCTATCGAAATTTTATCCAGAGTTTCTGCCATCTACATAAAGTATTATTTTTTAATTTTCTGGATGTTGATTTTCCCAATACTAGTATTTTTCATTGTAAAATGAAAGTAGTTACGACATGAGCCACCTGAACTCTTCCACTTTAGTATTGCCATCAAAATTCCGGCCAGAGTTTCTGTCATCTACTTAGATAAACTGAAATTATTATTTTTTAATCTTCTGGTCTCGGAGAGATTATTCTAAATACTAGTATATTTCAGAATGGAAGTATAGTTATGATATGAGTCACATAAACTTTTCCTCTTTAGTATTGCTGCCGTAATTTTGTTCAGGGTTTCTGGGATCTACCTAGATAAACCGAAATTATTATCATTTAATTATCTGGTCGCTCGTAGATTTTTCCCAATACATATTCGAATTTTTTAACATGGTATTTTAGAATAGAAATAGTTAGGCATGATATCAGCCACATGAACTCTTCTACTTTAGTGTTGCTGTCTTAGACCTAGGTAGCAGTCTAAGGGGGAGTCTGGATTATAGCGATTGTTCAGTTTGCACTTAAAAGATAATTTTAGTTCTAAATATATTTACAATTTACCACCAACTATCAGAGATTTCATTGCATTAATTATTATTTTCCACTAACCATGAAGATATCGGAATTTTAATTTCAATTTTGGAGAATAAACTGGTATAATAGAAAGACTTTTAATTTGAGGGGATTTAGGTGAACCCCAGAAATCTAGAATTTCTATAATCGGCCTAGATAGCAGTCAAAGGGAGAGCCTGGATTATAATTAAAATTTCCGATTTATATTTGATTCGCTCCTGAAATGCTGTATAAGGACATGTAATTAATAAAATATTTTTTTAGAATGACTCGGCTGTTGTCAATGTAACGGTAGAAGATGTAAACGAATGGGAACCGCGCTTCCGCTACCCGCATTACGAGTTCTTCGTTGCCGGCCATGAGAATGAAGTGATTGGTAGAGTGGAGGCGGCCGACGGTGATAAAAGCGATACGATTACGCTAACCCTAACCGGTTTAAATGCATCAATGTTTACCATTTCGCAAAAGGGCGAGTTGCATTTAAGAAAGACGGGCACGTATCGTGGCATTGCGACATTTGCAGTTATCGCAACCGATTCGGGTGAACCACAGCGCCGCTCCAGCGTCCCCATCACCGTTCACTTCCCGGTGCTCGGCCAAGCCGGTGCTGTGATCAAAGCGAACAGCACAAACGGTGGTCCGCTGATTCTTGCCGGTCTCGGTGGGATACTGATGATTTTGGCATTTGTTATCGCGCTTCTCATCGCGTACATATGCAAAGCGTAAGTATTTACCAAATACCCTAGTAGTATGATGTATAAAAAAATTTTACTTTTAGTAAGCAACGAAGGAATCGCGAAGAGTTGCCGTCGCTGGAGCCGGAAAAGTCGCAATCGACATCGCCGCCAATGATCGATAAGATTAGCAATCCGATGTTTGCTGGAATACGGTCGCCGCTCCGATCGCCCACCGCCTCGGCAATGGGCGGAATACCGTCCGATGTGTTGGCGAAGTCGCGGATACCGAGTCCAAAGGTGCATCCAGCACCGCAACCGCCACACTGGCCGCACTCGGCCACTGCGCAACGCGTAAAGAAACTCAGTTGGGGTGACGATAAGGTACGCAAAAAATACATTATTCACATCTATTAGATAACCAAGAAAGTTCATTATATTTAGTTAAAATTTAGATAGAATACACAATTAGTTTGTAGGTACACCCTTTACAACAATAAAAGGGGATTAGGTAAAAATTTTTAAATACATCTCTATTTTATATCGTCAAGAGTGAGGTGTCAAGTATGGTGCAAGCAGTTCTCTGAGGTAGTAAGGATAGTTAGAGATGTGCTTGGTCTTAAGACAGCGCAATAAACTTTGGGTACTCCAAAACTGTCTTAAGACCGAGCACATCTCTAAGAGATCCCAAACGTGAAAAGTAATTCACTTAAAAATTGCATTTTTCAATCGGTTTTCATGCTGTTTTCGCTTAAAATCACTGAAACATGTCTTTATCTTGCTATTTATTGCCATCTGCCTGCATTCAAATTGAAGCATTTCAACGTTGAAATCAATGAAAATGTGATTCCAACCTCCAAAATGACTTTTTTACTCATTCCGGACTTAAAAGGCATCGGATGTAAATAAATAGTAAGAGATAGGCGTTTTGCATTGATTTGATGTGAAAGAAGCGTTGAAATCGATGAAAGATGCGATTTTTAAGTGAATTTCATTCGACATGGTTTGGCCAGCTCAATTTGTCAATGGCAAATTTACCCAAAAATCGCATTTCGGAAGCGATTTTCATATATCGTTCGCTTAAAATCAAAGAAGAGTATCTTTGCCTTACTAGTTATTGTAATCCCCGTTCGAATCGAAGCCGTTTTCATTTCAGCGTTAAAACAGCATCAATTAAATTATCCTTGATAAGTGCCAATGGCCACTTTATAAGCAATTTTTGTATAAATTTCACTAATCAGCTAATATTAAGTAAACAATATACCGGAATTTTGTTGACATTGTAAGAGGACAATACACTAAACAATTTCTGATGATTATTTCAGCCTATTAGTAATATTTAGAATCAACAAATTCTTTCCGCCATAGATAATAGTATATGTATTCCATTGTCTGTAATTCTACTGTATTTTTGATTAGTTTAAATATCCTATAAGGAAGTTAGTTTACTATAAAGGTCAAGTGTTTTAAATTAATTGATTAAAGTGTTGCGCAAGGTAAATTGCAAACGTGCAAAGCATTATTTTAAGACACAACCTATAATTGTAACAACATTGTTTTGGTTTTAATAATATATGTTCTCGGCTGCGCTTTTCAGATGAAATTGCAATTAAACTTCGCCGGTAATTTACTTAACACATTTGTTAACGATTATATCTAGGTCGATACAAATATGTAATTATTGCGATCTGTTTAGTTGGTTTATTGTAAAGTGGAGAATGCAATACAAATAATGAAATTGTGGTGAAGTCCATTTGATTTTATTGAAATACGATGTTGCATTATTTGCAGGCACTACGCAAATAACAGCACTAAGAAAGCCACTGGAAAAATCTATGGAAAGTAAATGAATTTCATGATTAAAATCAGAAAATAAATGCATTTATGAACAATTAATCATTATAAACGATTCTATATACAGTTAAAGTCATCAAAGCGTATAAAATTGCAGCTGACTGTTTTCAAAAACCATTTAATCAAAAAAATCTGCAAAATAAAAATTATTGAAAATACTATTTTAAATTATTTCCAAAAATACTGGCGTAGCAGCATGGTATGATCGTTACACGAATTGCAATGTTTAAACTAAGACTTTTAAACAGGAAATTACATAAATTTAATAATTTTTTAACTTTCTTTAGTAAAACCTTAGAATTGCTTATTTCTAGAAACTTTTTCAAACTTCATAAACTTTTCCTTAATTAGTTAATTTTAGTTATTTACTCAAACAATCTCTACCCAAATTTTAAAAACTAAATAATTAATTTATCAATAACGAAAAATTTATCAATGAATATTGATTTTATATATAATTTATTATCTAGACAACTAATTTGTATTTTTTTGTTTCAGACTGATTCAGACAGCACCGATAATTTAAATAATATAGATACGACACCAAAAATATCCGAAAATAGTAATTTAACCGTATATTTTTAATTAAAAGCTAATTAATTTAAGTAATTTAATTTTTTTATAAATATCTGTAACTAATTATTGTTAATAAAAACGAAAACTGAAATTGATGCTTTTAAATTGTTAGGAAAAGGCAATGATTACTAATATTGAATAACAATTTCTCATATGCTTTCATTATACTTTATTTAAAACAATATTATTACTAGAAAAGTAATAATAATAATAATAACATTTTAGGCAAAAATAATAGGAATTAAGAAGTGCCCACAAACTCAAAAAAAATGAACAACGACACGCGGGATTCCCAAGCGGTCACCCATCCAAGTACTAACCGCGCCCGATGCTGCTTGACTTGCCTGATCGAACGAGAAGGCGTAGACCAGCATGGTATGATCGTTGCACACATAAGAATGTTTAAACTAGGCTTTTAAACGGATACTCATAAATACATTTTATAAACTTAATGCCTTTTTTATTTTAATTTTTAATATAAGCTTAGAATTGCTACAAATTATTTTTAGAAACATAAAAGCTATTCACTTTTTCAAACTTCATCAACTTCTCCTTGCTAATAATCTTAGTAATTTACTCATAAAATCCTTGACCAGCTAACTACCTAATTTATCAATAAAACATTTATTTAATGAAATATGTATTATTTCAATAATAATAATATAAAAATGCATAACAAGATATTCCCTCTAGGCCCTAAGACATCTTGTATACATTTGTCTTCTAGAATGTTCAAAACTTCTTTTTCGTCATTTCATCTATTCACAGAATTATGTTATTTACAAGCATAGTTTGAAGATGTGCCATATTTTGGTAGAGCATCTGGCCACTTTATTATTAAAATTTATTATAAATATTAATATGATTAATAACCGAAAATTAAATATATGCAAATCTATTTTAGACAGTTTCAAATACTATTAATCAATCATATAATAAAAAGTTACTTTTCCACTCTGTGCTTAATTGAATTGTTTTTGTGCACTACGATAATTAATAATTGTTAACTGGAAGAGATGACGGATCTCATTTCGAGTTGTTGACCTAGTTACATTCAAGTGAAATTGTAGGTAACTCCCAAACGTCATTTAAAACGATATTGGATTTTCCTTCTAAAAGCAAATCATGCACATTTACATAATAATACAATAACACAAAACATCGAATAATTATAACACAACCACCACTTAAATTATCAACAATAGAAATTTGGAAAAAAACGGCAGTTGATAATAATTTAGTTTATGTAAATCGTTGCGTGCTTAAAAACATTTATATGATTTTTGATATTCCGTTTGTATATGCTATACATACATACACAAAAAAGAGAGAGTTTTTGATGTTGATTTAAACGGTTTTCGTTTCAATATCATTTCACTTCAATGCGTTGAATTGAGCGCTTCTCGAGAATCAGAATGAATCGATTGCAAGTTTTTGCAGTGTTTTTAATCATCGGCTATGCTGTCGCTGACAATATCACCAATAGTGAATGCGAGGATGGTATTTGGGGGCCTGTTTTAGAAGAGTGGACGCTAAAAAATCACAGGTAATTAATATTTTTTTAAGATACTATAAGATTGTTCTACATATTTCATTAAATTTACCTTATAGTTTTAAAAAATGTTCAAATTATAATTGCAAAATAAAGCCAAAACGTATTGTTAAATAATATTAATTAAATTCATTTTTATCTTGCTTACAACATTCATTAATAATCCGGCATAATATTATTAATAATAAACAAAATAACATATTTGTCTTATTGTTATAATAATTAGTATATTGCATAAACTTTCTCCGATTAGTAAATAAAATCACGTGTATTCTTTGTCTCAAAACAATATAAGTAATAAGGAAACAATAAAGAAATATTGAAATTGCTGTAGTTGCGCTTGAAACGGTTTGTTTAAAAAGATTAAATAATATGTAATTATTGCTGGAAAAGCAAAGATTGCAACTATAAACACCACTTCAACTAAGAATGTATCTAGATCGACTCTTTACCCATCGATTGTCGATGATTTTACCATACATTTATACTAATTTCATAAAAAAAACTTTAACGGTTTTAATGGGCAAACATAACCTCAAAAGAAAAGCTAAATATCAAAATTTCTCTTAAATTGTATCACTTGTTGCTATAGTACATTAATATAAGAATATATTTTTATATTTGTGATAATTAAAAACTAAATAATTTACTCCTTATTAATCAGTTATTACATTTTTATAAATCATTATAAGAAGCATGCGATGATGTAAAATAAATTGGTACTTACATAAATAATTATTCTTGCCGTTGCAGTTCAAGCTTAAGTTATTAACAATAAAAATTTAATTCTATTATATTTTTTAACAATTTTTTTTATAAACGACAAACATTTGAGTAAATTATGCGCCTGTAGCGCTCCTATCATATAACCATGTAACTTCAAGTGCGCAACAATGAATTTTTGAAAATATCTAGGTATCTAATAAGAAAATAATCAAAATTATCCGTAGGTTATTAGAATGAATCTTTAGTTTCAAAATTGCTATCTTTTTTACTTACTTCCTTGAAAGAATTTCATTAGGTAAAATATGCGTAATAGCAGCTCTAATATCGGCTTCATGCAAATGTTAAAAATACGTTTCCAATTTTTCCTTCATAAAATATAAACTATTTAAAACTAAATAAATAAGAAAAGAAATCATAAATGTTCGGATTCCGAGTAAATACGAGAATACGCGAATTTCGCTTTCAACGATTTGGCGCGTTCAACTATACATTATGTTCCTATGCAACGCACCAAATGAACACCAATCTTACTAAATCGTTAATGCATTTCGACCAGAGGTCATCAGCAAGACTTAAGATTTCAATAGTTACATTCTATTTGTATGTAAAGTTATGATTGTCCTACCTGTACATAGTTTTTAGCTTTAGATATAAATTGAATGTAATCATTGAAATCTTCAGTCCTGATGACGACCTCTGGTCGAAATGCATTGGTGATTTAGTCATTGTATTTTTATTTTTAATAAAATTTTGGAAATCAACAATTATGAATCTACCTAATATTTATATCTTATTTCATTGAAGAGAAAAGCGTGTCATGCACTTTACGCCAACATCATACGAAAACGCCTACTTAATGATCGAACGCTCCGATAAAACAACTGATGATAAAGAAAGTAAAATCGCGCCGGGAAAAATCGTGAACACCGGCGCGCAAAATCCACCACAGAAGAAGCAGCCCGGCAAGCAGATATCCGAAACGGATCTCTACCTATTAAATGCGATTGAAAAATTAGTCTATCGCGTTGATTTCATGGAGAAGCGATTGCGTCGCGTTGAAGAAATGATGTATTACGTTATGGCTGGAAGTAGAATCGATACAGGTACATTAGCTATTTAATAAAACATACAATCATCCAATAATTTGCATGAATTTGTAGAACCATGCCCACATAATTTCACTCGTGCTGGTCCCAATTGTTATTTATTCGCATCGAATGCAGGAAGAGAATTGGATTGGAAAGCGGCTAGTAAATATTGTCACAAATTCGGCGCCTATCTAGTTGAAATGGAAAGTGTTGAAGAGAATCAAGATCTAATTGCACATATTCAATCAAACACATATTTGAAAGGTTTGATAATTAAAAAAATAGTAAAGGTTAATTTAAACATAAAAATATTATTAAAGGTAAAGATTTTTGGACTGGAGGTTTAAATCCAGGATTATTATGGATTTGGAGCAATAGCGCGCGTCCGGTGTCATCTCCTAATCAAAAACAACAAACAATTCAAATTCATGGTGATGGTAGGTGTTTGCGCCTGGCCTACGATCCTTCCCTACGAAGCTACAACTTCAAAGGCACTGATTGTTCGGTGCGCTACAATTACATATGTGAAATCAGCGAAAACACATCAAACAATCAAATAAAAAGGATAGGAAGAATGAAAAATCTTACCACTACTGATTGAGTATCCAAAGATGGCAACATTTTGCTAAAATTTATTTAAATATTTATTTAGAAAAAATTCAACATACTTTGTACAAAATAAAATAAAAGCTAAAAGGTACTAATCTGAGATAATTCCTTCATCGTATTTACATCTCTCAACAGCATACTTGTTGTATGTCTAATCCGCACATAACTATCATCATTATCGTTTACCAGCGATGCATCCAGTTCATTTATGTGTTTCTCAAAGTCATTCAAGCGTTCCTCCACCAGCTTCTGGCAATGTTGTATATGATCCAACAGATTCACCCTACAATCAGCCGTTTTTATTGGTGCTTCCGGTTGTGGTATATTACATGTTGCGTTGGAAATCTCGTTCTCCAGCGTTAACTCCTCCTTGATTTTCGTTTCATCGCCGTTGCCGGTTTTCAGCAAATTCAGCAGCATGGAGTCTACCTGCGGTTTGCTGTTCTCATCCTTTTTGATGTCCTGTTTCTCAGGCAATGGCGGCTTCTCCCATGGCTTTGACCAAAGGTAGAGCTTCGGATGATTTTTTGCTCTAAAACATTCATATAAACATTGTTACAAGATTAAAGTTCAAAGTAGGAGGCTTTAAATTGATATTTAATATCAATAATTGAAGAGCTAACTGCTAAAAAGTAACCAAAAAATGGTACTAGTAAGTAAATCATTTTTTAAGTTTTTAACAAAAATTATAAAGTGGGAAATGTAGCTATTCGAATTGGCTATTGCTAACTTAAACACATCTCTAGCGTTACCATTTCTGATCATATTGTGTTTCGTTATCAATTGTAGTGCGGATATTGAGTTTTATATATATATAAAAATATATATTTAAAAATATTTTAAAAATATCTATTTTTGATCAAATTTAAAATGTATGTTAAGAGTAAATGTGTAAATATATATATAAAACAAACTATTAACTAAAAACCAACAAAAATTGAAAAAAATAAATAAATTTTAGTTTTTGCTTATACTAATCACTAAAATTATTGACTAAATATTTGACAAATCAAGATTTTCTAAATATAATACTCACTCAGCTATTTTAATTTTCAGTTTAATCGTGTGCATAAAATCTTTCAGCTCCAATAGTCCGCCGCTAAGATCGTGCGACGCTTTCAGCTTCTCCGCACGCTTCTTTTGCGCATCCTCATCTTTGCAGTGATAGCTCGCCGATGGTAACATACCATGCTTCAGCCAATCCTGATCGTGCATATACTTCTTCGAATTCCTCTGCCGCGCCGGATGCTGACAAATATAGCACACATACTTTTCAGGCACTTCGTTCTCTTTCTGTATATTATTGCAGTAGGCGTGTTGCCAGCACAAACACAGCTCACATTGTATCATTAAACCATCCTCTTCTGTGATTCCGCACGTGCAATTGATAATTTCTTCTTGTTTCATTCGCACTATTTTGATCACTTCTCCCCCTGATGCATGTAGATGAAAACATTAGATAATGACATTAAACGTCAAACAAACATGTGTATATTACCTTCGATTATGATGTTATTTTGATCGGTTGATTGTTGTTCAGGTGTTAACAAAGATGGAGACTCGATTGTAACCACTTCCTTTTCAAGATTCTCCGATAGTTTAGGTCTACGCTTGATGCCCCTCCTGCTATCATCCTCCTTTTCCCTCCTCACTGGTAACAACGTTTTTAAACCACCTGCAGGACGTACGGTAGCTGTGCTTAAACTCTTCAAATATGCTTCATTCTCCTTTGGAATCGATTCTGATTTGACGAGTAAATCTTTTAATTTGATGTCTGGATACATTGAAGGAGGTAATCCAGAAGGTAAAGGTTCACTATTCGATGAATCGGTTGATTTAATCAAATCAAACGGTGTGCTATTCAAGAGTTTAATAATTTCTGCATCCTTCCTAGGCGTTGTTTCGCTTTGTATACTAGAAGCTACTTCATCATCACTTGTTTTGGCCTTAGCTTGTTTGGTGGACTTTGGTGTAGTGAAACGTTCTGCATTTGGCGATTTATCCAAATTCTCACCTACGGTACGCGCATACGCCAAGTCGGCAACATTTGGTGTTGATTCGAGGAACTTGGTATATTTGGGATGGTAATGTTTGACATGCATTTGAGCGAGGTTCTCACGCCGAAACATCTTGTCGCATCCTTCGATTGGACACTGATATCCATCTTCAACTTGCAGAATTTTCAGTGAGTTTTCTTTTTTCATCGAGTCATCGTCACTTTTATTGCTTATTGAAAAGTCAAACAACGATTCGGATAAATATAGCTCTGGATTATCTTTTAAGTATTTTCTAATTTCTTTCTTATTGGTGAATTTTGTTCCATCCGGACTGAAAACGAAACATTTGAATGAAAAAAATAAAAATAAAAATGCATACAAAGCAATTAGAATTATAATTGCTACCACTTAATATTCTACATTACGTAATGCATATGTTAATAACTGCATTCTATTTAAATTGGTAAATATAACGTAATTAATATATTTTTACTGTACTGAAACGTAAATAAATTGAATTTAACGTACGCTTTGATAACTGAAATCCATAATTCGGTAGTTTTTTCATGTGCAATGTGTTTCTCCCACAATTGTGGAAGATTAGGGTCAGGTACAATGTAACTTTGCGTATAACCATCATTAATTAATGCATCCGATTTAATACCGACTGGAAAATCGTTCTCCCAGCTAAAAATTATTCGTTATAAAAAAGCACAACAAATGTATCAGTATGCATACCTTGGATACCATCTGCTTTTCTCATCCTTAACCTTCTCTTTCTCCACTGGCTTTGGTTTCTCGACCTCAATGGGAGATGCCGCCGTCTCATTGCTCTCTACCTTCGGCCGTTTCTTACCGAACAGGGAGGATACGTTGATCTTTCGCTTCCGGGTACGTCGTTCTTCTTTGGTACCTTCAACAGGTTGAAATAATGGCAGAGAATGCTGCGATGTTGCTGTTGATTTTGACATTCTATGAGATTTTAAGGTTTTTACATAACCATCATCAAATAATACTTCATAGGTTTCTATAAAAACAAATGAAAAATAATAACAGAAATAAATTAATTAAAAAGAATATTGCCGATGTTAGCAAGAAAAATAAGTACGTAATTAAGTAAGAATAAAATAAAACATAACCTTCAACAGGAAAAAAATCAATAAGCTTCATTAATAAAAGAAATGTGAATGTTAAATAAGATAAGTGTGAATCGAATAAAATATGTGGCATACTTAAATTGTTCGTCAAAACTAATATAATTGTGCAATTAACCTCAAAAATTCTAATTATAAATTAAGGTAACCATCATGCACTGTTTCTACATAGAAATAATGTTAATTTTTTAAATTTCTACATACTAGGCAACCAACCATACAATCATTATTTATGATATAATAAAAAATAGCTATAATTATCAAACAATAAGCATTTTTGCAGAAAACCGATAGTCATTGATAAACAAACATGTAGGTATTCAAAAAAACAAACTTTACAATTTGCTCAATTAATAAACAAGTTTCAATTTTGTGACGATATTTTCTCATTAAAACTTTTCTGAGATCATTATGGTGCAAATGCCGCATCATTTAAATATTAAAATAAGCAAAATACATAATTACATACACAACATTATTAGATGAAAATTTATAATTAATTAGAATATAAATAAAAATCAAATCCTTAAAAAATTTCTGAAAAGTATTAGATAAATTTGGTGTTTTTAAGCAGAAAAGTGATCATTTTAGTAAAAATTGATGGTTAAATAAAATTTGTATCACTTACTGCTATCAACAACTCTACTAACAGTAGCCGGAAACTTTCTCGAGTCAGTCCATGAAGCCATACAGCGTTCACCTTCCTCATACTCAGTGGTGGGTTTACCTTTCCCATCCGGTTCCGTCTTGACTTCGATATTTTTGCTCTCGCTGAGTTCATTATTCGTTATAGCACGTATCGAGGAACTATTAATTCCAATCCATTCATCATGCTTGCTCGTATGATTATCGAAATGCACTAAAACCTCGTTCTCCTCATAATCCACCTCTAGGATCGTGGCCGGCGTCCACGTCTGATTGAAATCGAGCGCCTCGATGCGTGTGTTTGGTACGAAAGTCAACTCGCCGGTGGATGTATTGACGGTTTTGATTTTTTGTTCGATTGTTGTTGAATTTTTCACTTTTTCTTCCTTATTTTCTACTTTTATTTTCTCAATCACTGATTTCACATCGTTAGGTTCTTTCGGTTGTGCAGATTTGGTATCATTACTAGCTACATCACTAGGCTCCTGTTTAATTTCAACTTCCTTCTCTTTTGGCGGTTTAACATTATCAGTAACAGCTTCCTTTTTAACTTTTGTTGCATTACGATTCCATGCGAATATGCTGGGCAGAACGCCCTGACGTAACATGTACTTCTTTCCTTTAAAATTACAAAAATCTGCCCTCAAAAAATGCCTAGAACACACATATATCAGCTTTCGATCCTCAGCGATTTGGCAAAGTTGTAGCCATTTTGGTCGTATATTTGCATGTAAAGGTATTTTATGAAATGTTACGCCTAGATCTTCAGCACGTGTTGAATCCGAATGGCAATCTTTAACACCACATTTTCGTCCCATGGTTGTATCTAAAATATCAAGTAGTTTAAGTAAAATGAACGCCGTTTTTTGTTTTTTAGGTTAAGTCAATTTCTATCATATTATTGATATTTCTGTTTACTTATATAATAATTAACGCATCTTGTATATGTTTCAATACGTACTGGTTTTTAATTTTATTGTATTGTCGGGATATTAAATAAAAGCACTTGCATAATTTTACACCAAGTGATTGTTTATGCATAACTACCAACTGCAAAACACAATGAAGGTTTTAAATAAAATTCGGAACTCTTGTGTATTGGCGCATGCGCGAATTGTTCCTCCAAATAAAATTCAATAATTATTTCTTACATCCAAGCAATTTTTTACTTTGAGGCACTTTAACTAACACAACTAATTATTTTATATTCCTGGCATAATGTGGAAATATGACTTGTGTATGACTTTTTACTCTTTTCACTCTTTTTGCGTATTGGTTATATTTGCTATCGGAGACACTCGTCTACAATCGTTTAGATAATCGTCATGTTCGTGATGTTTGTCGCATTGCAATTTTCAAGAAATCTTATTTATGTTTTAATCTACGATATACGTCTAAACTGTGTTATTTTTGTTATTCTATTTTTGCATTTATATAGCAATTGATATTGTTGCATAGATACCACTTTAGGATTTTATAAATTTGAATACAATTAAAGTTATATAATCGTGGTAAAAAAGAGTTTCATTATTTGCATATTGTAAAAACTTATATTTCTATAGGTTGGGAACAATTGACATTTAAAGTTATGACAAATGTTAACGGTTAAATTTAAAGACTTTTTGGTTATACATAGAAACATAGGATATAAAGTGAAAACAGAGTGTGCAGAGTATTTTATAGTATTTATTACCTGATTTTTATTTAATATATACTATATATAATTTATTATTCATAAGAATATATAATAATATGTAAAACACATTAAATTCTTTTTATTAATATAATTATTAATTATTAAAATTTTTAGATCATCACCATGTCGAAAGATTTAATTAATTACCTTAATAATGGATCGTTTAAACAAGCATATGAATTAATTTCGTCTTCCAAAAATGTAAAATTGCTAAAAGGCAAATACCTCGACCGCTTACTTTCAACAATTGCTAGGAATGTCGAAAAAAATAACGATGAAATAGATTACTTACTACGATTGCTTAAACTATTGGAATGTGATGCAGAAGTAAATATTACAACCTATTTAAAATCATTGAATGTAATTGTACAACATCTAATAAAGCAGGTAAGTCTAATAAAATAAGCAAAACATCAATTGAAACATGGAAAGCACAATTTTAATCTATATGAGCCATAAATATAGTAAAATTCAAGAATTTTTGTTGTTTTCTCTTGGGGGTAACAATTATTTTAACAGATTGATAATATTAAGTGTACTTGTTGACTATATTTAAAATTTCTCAAAATTATGAAACATAGTGAGTTGTCATCAGAACTAAAGAGATAAAAACGAATTTCAGTTAATGTATCTAAAAATCATTAACAATAAAAATAACTAAAATATTAGTTATTCGGGTTCTTAGTTTTATTATGTTAATGAATTTCTGGAAATAAGCTGTAAGCAACGGAATATTGGTGAAGTACAGCTATGTTATATTAAAAAAGCGGAAAATTTAAATAAATAATGCAAAATTATATGTTTTTCCTCATATTTTTTATTTACATGGTTTTCTCAGGAACCAATCTACCGTGTAAATTGGAGAAGACGTGTATTATGTATATTTTTAAAAGATTGCAAAGCTAAGAAAGAAGTTCTGAAACATTCAGTATAAATATAATTGATTTCATATTTTTTAGGCTTTTTTAAACTTAATTGGTAATTCTACGTGTTTGTTGTTACAGAAAACTCCAGGAAAGTGCGTAGAATTGGAACACCTACTTACATCATCACACATTAATAAATGTGATACTTCCATTGCACCTATTTACAATTATACTCGAAGTGGTCTGACAAATGCTGTGACTTGTCTTAATTCGGACACACAAACGCATTTGTTCCTTAATTATATAACAATGGTTACACGAATGTATAAGAAATTTGAGAGCAGCAATCCATTTCCCCCAGTAAAGTATTTTATCTCAGTTTTTATAAACACAAACATGGATCCTTCTAAAATCAAACTGCTTGGAAATTATTGCTTGGAAGCGTTTGACATTCTTAGTGAGGAAGAGAACATGGACAAATTTAGCGTTAATGATTTTATTCAAATTGTGAGTTGGCTGGTCTACCATTTCATTAAATCAGATCCAATGCTGGTGTTGCGATTACTAAAGTCATTAAAGAAGTTTTATCGGAGCGACATTAAGGAATTTTACAGACAGATTGGTTTTATCATCGCAATCTTGGAGAATAAATCGGATATTGATGTTTGTAGTTTTAAGGATGTGGATAATAATTTGAAGGATAGTCCACGTTTTTATGAGTTTCTTTATCAAGTTCTTGATTGGGTATATAGGTGGTACATTAAAACGAATTTTCATATAAATTATAAGAGCATTCTCAAATTACATCAGTTGGTTTTTGAATTATGTCCAAAGATAATGAAACAAACAAATGGATGCTGTGACAAGTGTGATTATAATTTCGTTACCTACTCAAACTTATTAGCTACGGATATTTTAATATTATCACAGTATTTAAAAAAGGAAATACCTTGCGATGGCTCATTACGTTCAACATTGTTTGACATATTAGTTAAATGGGGCGAAGAAGTTGTAAAATTTAAAGCTTTTAATTGTCGAAAATACAAAACATGTGAATATATAGTTTATCACACATTTAATATAATCGTGGTTTGCTATCAAAATAAGAAACTGAAAGATTGGTTAAAATTTGTGCGCGAATTGATTCGTATCATCTACAAGTTTGGCGTCGACGAGAAAATGATGCAGATATGTCGACACATTTTCGAGATGTTAATTTGTACCCTGAATGCGGATAACTTGTATGAAGAGTCGTTAAATTATACGGCATGGTGTTTTTATCTCTTTCCGGAAAATCGGAAAAAGTTCGGTGAATTTTGGACGTATCTTACACAGAAATTAAAACGAAATAATACAACGATTATGGCTGTGTTAAAAGATAGTATTGCTTTCATACAGCGGATTTCCGTGGATTTCAAAGTGCCGGAAGATAAGCAAATTATAAAGACGTTAATTTATGATGAATTGGACTGTTATCATACATCGTCGTGTTATACATCAATGTATCATGCATTCACAGAGTTAAGTAACTTTACCACATCGTTGGAGTTAGCACAGAAGATGTTTGAAATGGATATACCAAAATTGTTATCGCTCAATAATGACTTTTTGAAAATTGTCGATCAATGTTTAAAGAATTTAAACAAGAACACTAACAAGTTTTTATATGGGTTTTTATCTTATTTGAAATACAAGTATGACTTGTTTGCAAGTTACAAAGCGACAAGAGAAGAAATTGCCGCCAGTGTTGAGGCGCCCGTCGACGAGGAAAAGATACTAAGACAGCCAGATTTTGTAACGTCCAGCACGGATATCACTCCAGTATTCACAAAATTGGATATGAATTATTGCAAAGAAAAATATCAACGTTTATTAAAAGTCCTTTTTTATGTCCAAACCTATTCTGGCAATGTTAATCGACATCATGTCAAATTTGCAATCGAAATAGCAATAGAATTTTGTTTGAATTGTTTTCTGGAAGATTCTATTAAAGCATGGCACATTGCATTCAAATTTGCCGAAAAAACAAATGATGCAAATGATATCGTATTTACAGCGTCGTTCATTATGAAACATTTAGATGTTAGTTGCACGCTATTCGAACAATTCAAAAATACGTGTGAAAGCTTTGTAAATGATGAAAAGGTTGACAATCCCACCTTGCTGATTTACTACACAAATATTTGTCATGCTTACTTGGAATGCCAAAAAATTACCAAATATCGTGAGTGTTATGATAGGGCGTACGCAATTGACGCAACGTTCGATGATATAACGATGAATACTTACAAGTCGAATATATATCTAGCACAATGTTACTTTGCAGCCTCCGAAGTTAATCTATATCACATTCCATGTGCTAGTAATGTGCACAACCACGAAAGCATAATGATAGTTAAACCGATTCGAGCATTTCAAAATTTATACGGTTATATAAAGCAATTTAGGCAAACATCGACATTTCACTTAATGGTTTTCTTTGAGGTTGCTCGTAGCATGTGCGCAAATTTCTGCTGGCTACATCTGCCCCGAGAAATTGTTTACTACAGTCGACCTACGTTGCGAATTGCACAGGAATATGAGTTTGCGTTTCATGCTGCACAGTTTTTGCGTTATTTAGCCTATGCTGATTCGCTATATTGTGAACCGGAAGCTTGCCATATTAAACTGCTTGGAATGGGTCATATATTAGGACTTCAACGTAATGCTATAGATGATATTGTGGATGGCATTAACGGTATACATTTGGCAGTTCCTATTAGACGGATTGAAAGTGGGTCGGGATCGCCAACGGTGTTTTCAGAAAACATTCTCTTACCGGAGTTTATATCGCATAAATCAGACTGCAAGTGCTTCTATTGCATCAGCTACGAATATCAAAAACTAGTCTTACAGTATTACTATATGAACGCGCTTTATCACGAAAGTATTAAAGTGGATAATTTGGATAATTGGTATAAATCAATTTCTAAGGTATTTGATCATATTCGGCATTACAACATAGATGCATCATTCCCATTTAAAGCTCGAATAAATTACCGACACTTTCATGAACATTACTCCACGTGCATGCTCGAGTTGGCCAAACATTACATCCGCGTGAATCGATGGTCAAAGGCTGAAATTCTAGTTGAACGTTTGAATAAAGATGTGGTGAATGACAAAAAATGGAAAAAGAATGCACATTTAATTGATGAAATACACAACCTGCAACTCGCGTTGGAACACAAACCTACGAAAAAGTCGAAAACCTCGTCGAATCATTTAGCGCCACCAGTAAATATTGGAGGAGAAAGTCCTCGAACGCCTGAAAATAAAATCACTTCGGTCGCTATTGCAGCAACTACATGTGTCAAAGACTATTTCGATACAGTGAAGCCGGAAGTCGTGCCGATAAAATTTGAAGTAACGCCATGTGCGACGTCCGGTAAATCGCCAGTGCTTCAAGCCAAACATTTTAATGTACCCGAAACACCCAAAATTCCAAATAAATTGGATGCATTAATAACCCCCTTAGAAGTGCAATCTTGCAAAAAGTTTAATGTATTTAAAGATGGGGCAGCTAATGTACGAGTTACAAGGAGTCGGCGAAAGCTACTACAAGAAGAAGAAACTGTACCTAAGACTATCAAAACTAGATCTAGGAAAAAATAATTTAATAGTTGTATACAGTAACAGACTTGTGTATTTTGAACTAGTGTGATATTAAGATGTGTAATATAAATTTTTAATGTAATAACTAACAATAAATTGAAAATAACAGAAATAAAAATATAATATTTTAACAATAGATACAGTTAATTTGTTATACTTAAAGAAACTTTTATAAAACTGCAACAAAATCCATGAAAATTTTCTCTTCAATTCGGATTCCATTTCGCTCAACATAATCAAACCTAATCAATAAAGTAATCAGGTAAATATAAATGTAATATAAATTATTCATTTCTTACAAGTATTGCCTTTCATTTTCTTTCAATTTGAATAGTTGAGTTTTATAGACTTTTAGTACAACTACATTATCCTTATTCAATTGATTCAAAGCATATTCATAAACTGCTCTTAAAGAAATAATATTGGAACCCATTGCCATTATATGTTTGAAAATAAGCTAAAATAAATTTAATGTATTACGATATATACATATTAAGAAGTGTTTCAGTTTGCTTTAAAGCCTTACAATGCTTTTCTGCAATTCATCATAGTGTGCCAAATTAAATTCCATAATTGCGCTAAAGATCAAGTAAGGTATATAAATGGGCGTGCACTGATTTAACCACTTTTGAAATACTTCTCTATAGCAAATCTAAATGGAAAAATAATAGTCAAGATTAAAATATGAGTACATTACGTTGATAAAATTCAAACTTTTAAATATTGCTGTAGAACAACCATCGGCAACGTGCAAGATTGACAAAAAAGTAAAAAATGAGCACCAGTGAGAACCAGTGAGCATCAGTGAGTACCAATTAACATTTATGGTACTCACTGGTGCTCATTAATGTCTATTAGTTTTCATAGTGCTTATTTGGTGCTCATTTCATTTTTTTTAGTCTCACTAGTCTGTAGTTCTAAAGATGTCGTTATTGTCGAAATATATTAACTTCTAACTACTACAAATTAACTATTTCTTCATGTGAATTAATCAAGCGTTTTAATTTTTTCTAATTATTAAAAACGTATCTAATTTTGTATTTACCTGATCGGCATATTTCAAAATATTTATCATATTTTCTTGTGGAATGAAATGAAGGCACACCATTCTGATATATTTCAGAAGATAAACGGCATTACCTACAAACGCGAAAAACAATAACGATTATAGGAATCTCATATTTATAGTAATTAGTACTTACGCCGTTCAAATTGTTTGAAACAACAATTCTCTATAATCTTGTTAATGGAATCTATAATTTCTGGAAAGTACCTTGTAACGTACCCGGTGCTTTTGAAGGCAGTCATAACTTCACATATACATCCAAATGTCTGAAACAAAATCGTCAAATTATGCTTTGTAATCTATCTAAATAAATACTAGTCACTTACTGCAAGTTGTATATTAGAGAACTCTTCATTTTGAATAACTTTATTGCAGCTTTCAAAAAATTGTTTATAATATTCATGTAATTGATCTTCTTGTATATTTGGCATATCCAGTGAATATTTCAGATAGTAGCTTATGCAATAAAAAGATTCTTTTATAATCTAAAATATTTATGCAATAAATTGTAATTGTATTAAAAGGAACAAAATTGAAAAAAATATTTATAATATATACCTCTTGTTTTCTTCTGTCCTCAATGATATCATTAAGAGTATCCCAATGGACAACGAGAAGTTGGAAATTAAATTTTTCTGCAGTCTCAGGAAAAAATTCTAATAAAAGATGCAGATGAATAAATACTTGTTGAACTAAATAGACCGTTTCGCCATCTAATTCATCCTAAAATATAAAAAATAGTTTTTTTCTTGTTGATAGAAGTGTACAAACATTTTCATCCTACCAAAGTTTGAAAATCCCAATTACGACATTTGGTAATAGTATCATCGATGATTAAAGATGTTGTTGTAGTTGCATGTCCAAACAATATGCTTTGCTGGGATGTTAAAACCAATAGGAATTTACAAATTTCGCGCAAATTATGTTCTTTCAAACTCCCCAAGAAGTAAGTTTTTAATATTTCAACAATATTCAATATGTTCTAAAATTTAAATTTGATACAAATAAAAATAAAAAACCTAACTACCTATTGTAGTTTGAAAGACAATTTTTAACTTCTTTCCAATTTTGTTTTTAGTTGTTAACAATTTACATCACCGTATTACATCATCTGACATCAAAATGAAGGAAAAAGTAAAAAAATATTTTCAAATCAATTTGTTCATAAGTTAAGACTGTTATTAAGCACTTACATTTTTATGTGTGTACAAACTCACTTCCTTAAAATCCAACAAGTTTAACGTTTTCAGCAGCCAATTCAAGCAATCATCATCGATTTGATATTTGGAAAATAATCCATCAAACGAACGGAAAAGTTGATTATATAATTCGCTCTCAGCATCTAGATACGATATCATATTGCATAGTTATTAAGTTATTTAAGGTTTTGTGCAAAACTCATTACCTTTTCTTCGTTTAATTTCCACTTTCCTCTTGGATCGCGCTTTTCCAGTCAAAATTAATCGAGTAATGAAATAGAGGACTTCCAGCGCTTTTTTCTCATGAGCAAAATCGCAAAATTTGCTCTGCATTAAGTTCGATATAAGCGGATGAATATTCGTGATAGATGGAATTTCAACAAAAAGTGCTTCCATCAAATATCCAGTTTTATTTTCAAACTGTATAAAATTCAAACGTTATGCAACATAAACCACTGACGGTTGTAGTGTAACTTTACCTGTTTTACCAGTGAAAATTCAATTATGTTTTCCATTAAACTAGTTTCATTTTGTGTTGTTGATAGCATAGTTGCATAGAAATGTGCACAACACCTTGCCAACTTATCGTGTTGAGAAGCAATTCGTGTTAATATAAAAGGTTTAATAGTTTCCGGTAAAAGTCCTAAGTCTCTGTAACTAAGTTTATTTTCCAGTATTGTACCAATAGTAACATCTCCGATATTTACCTATTGTTTTTGCAGATATTTGTAAAGAAGTTAACAGCGCTGCAACGAACAGCTTCATTGGGGTCTACAGTTAACCTCATAGCCATAGCGTCGATTAAACGCCTAATTTTATTTAGCGAAGTATCTTCATATAGAAAAAATTTAACGCCATTTTTTTCGCGTATAAATATAATACAGATATCTATAACCATTTTGCGAATTTTAAAATCCTGAAAATATATTAGGTATAACTCTTAAATTAGTAAAATAGTTTATTTTATTTAAATAATTTAAGAAATTATAAATAAATAAAACGAGACTAGGTATAGTTCACAAAAAATACCTAGTATAGCTTTATGCATTTATAATTTTTTAAATTATTTAAATAACTTATAAACATGGTTCACCAAGTGACTGCAGTGAACTTCTTACAATTTATTAAATAGTTTATTGTATACTCACACTATGACTGAGTAACACAATAAAAAATTTCATTAGTTTTGATGTAAAAAGATCCTTAATATTTATGCTTAGCGATAGTTTTAGTTCGTTTAATGAAATTAGCCGCATATGACTTAACTCTCCATCAGGAATGATACAATTTTTGATTATTACTTCTACTGTAAATGTAACAAGCGCCATTAGATTATCTTGTCGCTCTTGGCCATTTCTATCCCACGATGGATTGTACAAGTATTTGCGCTTTAAGAGGTTGCAAAGAGCGGTTAGCAATTTCGATGCGATCACAACCGATGTTGTTTTAATGACGCGAACATCTGAGTTAACCATTGCGCGTAAAAACTGCACGAGTGTGTCGTAACAGTCGTTGGTGAAGAAAATGCCAGTTTCATTTAAAATGTTTACGAATTTTAACAGAAAGTTCGACAAGATTTGTAGGAATGCTTTTACGAATGTTGTGTTTCCGTTAAATAAACATTTCGCATCCTAAAATTTAAAATACATTATAATAATAATACAACTGGGACACTTAATGTGAATGTATTGAAATATATATAGGGAAGAAGGGGGCACATTTATGAATTTTTTAATTTACATTTTTTAGGATTTGTTAGGGCGATAACTGGAAAATCATGTAGGATTACCTTTTGCACTTTTGCTACCTTAGTTTCCATATCCTCCACGACATCCATAAAATTTACAGCATCGAGATGCGTAATAGCATATCGTTTCTTTAACTCATAGTGTTGTAATCCTGTAAGATCGATGAATAGTTGTATGAAGAATACGATTGCGTCTTTCTCATCCCTTTCATAGTCCTGAACCCATCTATTGATTGTGCCCTAAAAGTTAATAGTGCAAAACGCAAAAGCAAGCTATTAGTAAACAATCATTAAGTAATAGATACAGACCAAAGAAATTCAGAGTGATGACAAGAAAATTTCATTTATGTCCACCGTTTTAGTGTTTTCAATTTAAAAGTACATATATGAGGTGCGTTTAATTATTTTAGATAAAACTTTGTATTTAATCATTAAATACATTCAGTTATTAAAAGTTGTCATTGTAATTACTTTTTTTATAATATTTATTATCATAGTATGTCAATGTATTAAATGCCCACCTCTGATTAGAATCAATAATGCATATAAAATCATTCAATTTCTTTAGGTCTATCATAAATAACTGAAAAAATGTATGTGAAATTTCGTACACTATAATTTTGTCTAGCAGACAAAAAAAGTAACTACCCATCCATTCTATTGCATTCTTCGCTAATAACGCAAGTAAACACTTGCCTAGCGTATGACGTGAGCCTTATCAAAGAGTACATGTGTTAAATCAATGAAGGTTTATAACAGAATTAAAAAATACTCAGCAATCCTAATAGCAAATGATTTTCATGTACGTTTTGGTGAAATAAATACATTATTATCTAAGATTATCAAAATATAGGTTGATATAACCCTAAAATACTAACACAATCTGCATTGCCAAAATGTTGCAACCTTCCTATTCTATTGTATTAAACATATCGCCTTGTGATCAAGGTCCTGACCAACATACGTTACGACGTTGTTTACATCACATTGTACACATCTAAGAGTAAGTGCTGATACTGCAAAACAATCAAGATAAACTACGTAGAGTTTTGGAAAATTTAAATATAAATATTGAAGTGTCAATACTGTGAATTTAAAAGATTAAGTTCTTATTAGTTTGTATACGACATTCGCATTTAATAATCTAATGGCCTACTACAAATAAATAATGATTAAAACTATTAAAATATTACTACCTTCTCGTTAGTTAAAAACAGTAAACATTATATCATAATTTTGATTTTTTTACTGTATATAAATTTTTATATCATTGTTTAATTTGAAGCGGGAATTTGACTTACTTCTAAATTCTCTGGACAATGCACAATCTGCCAATACATGCTCTGTTTTTGTTTCGGCTTGAATAAGTCGTAATCTTTTCCTTGAAGGGGAAGTTTTATATGTTTTTCATAATTATGTAGTAAAGAATAATCGTCGTCATCTTCGTTCGATGATGAGGAATCTAAATTAATATCTGAAAGCATGTTGGATAAGAATTTACAACAAAAGTAGTTTAAAATAGTTCAAATACCTGACGGTATAATAGAGCTTGAACCTGAATATGAAAATGCAGACAGTGATGAAATTGATTCATTATCTGCACGGGAAGGGCCTGGCTGGAATTGACTGAAAATCCGTCTCCTTTTGTTTACACTTTGTCCTGGGCTGAATGATAAAAATGAAGATACTGAAGACATATTGTTATCACAGAAACACACTGCGCGCAAATTTTATAACAATTACTGTACAAAACGAATTTGTCAGTTACAATGTTTCAATTGTTTCAAACTTTTATCCCTTCTACCCCTTCTACCCTACTTTTCGTTTAGGCGCAAAATTTAAATTCTTATAAAATTTAATTAGTTTTTCAATCATTACATTTAATTATTTTAAACTCAAACTCATTAAAATTGAATATGATGCTTAATAATTTAGTAACATTTTTAAAAATAATCGATTTTTTCGAATGTGGTTCCATGTGGATGTGGTTGGTCAAATCTGTGCCACCTACTAAGGAATAGCGTAATTAATCAACTAAACTGAAGTTGTATTCTCTAAAGATGCCTGTAAAAATTTCGAAAAAGCTGAAGTTAGATGGGTTAGATGTAGATGATGTAGTCATGTAGATGATAAACGTGATAAAGGGGATAATCAGCAAATAAAATAACCTCAAAAGTGAATACATTTTGATTTTATAATGCAAGAAATAGAATATTTATACCCTAAAAAGTTTCGGAAACTAATTAGGGAACTATGGATGCATCCAGAATTAAGTATAAATAGCAATTATTTCAATTAAATCACTTCATAAACCAATTTTTTGTTAGCCCTTTGTAGTGCAAATGCTAAAATAACGCCGAAGAAGAATAAGTTTGCTAATTTGGACGACGCAGACAAGAGCATTGGCTTTGTCTTTGAATTTGTTTATGCTGGCAAAGTTTTAACTTGGGAAGTAGCGTTTGATGACTGTGATTTAGCATTTGCGCCGGATGTACATTTTAGAAACGACCAGTTTCTTTTATACCTTAACTCGGAAGAGATTATTGAGAATATACCGGCTTGGAAAAACTGGAATGGTACAGATAAAGCTTCATTGTATAAGCTAATCAAAGAGTTTTTAAACCTGTATAAAACATTTCATAAAAATAAGCTAGAAGACAATAAATACTTGCAGCAACAGGCAGATTATAAGCAAATTGTAGACGAGCTGCACTTACCAAACGACAATATAGAAATTTATGTGGAGAATGATGATAAAGTGATCATTTTAATCAAGTTATTAATTGACGTGCCAGAATTACCTCCATACACTCAAGAGTACGTAAATGAGAATAATTATGGTATTTGTTTTGGAAACTAATCTTAGTCTACTAACATTTGAATTTAAATACTAATGTTTTTACTTATGTAGTAAATGTTGCATTGCTCAAATGTGTTCTTAAATAATTAACTAAAAGAAATGAAAATAGACTAACCAACTGTCTATGTTTAATTTATTTTATTTTGTAGAGAGTATGCCAGTAATGGAAACATCTTGAATCCGCTTGAAAATGTTGTGCTTTTAAAAGTACTGTACGCGAACACAGCTGTAACGACTCGAGTAACAACCGCTTTGCAACTATCGCCATGGCTGGATAATGTACTACCGAAAAATAATGATTTAAAATCTGTAGCATACAATAAAGATGAGGGTTTGGTGGATTACATTCGCAATGTAACGGAGATTATAAATGACGTCTTGAAGAATATTGTTGAATGTTATGAGGCGCGAAAGGAATTCACGAGCCGATTTCTGGCCATAGCAGGGTCGAGAGTACTAGAATTTGATATGTTACGATTTACTGAAATTTATTTTCTAAATGAAGTTGCAGACAATAACATTATATTAGTAAAGATTACTTTAAGTAAGTTTTTGTTTAATTAGCTATTTTATTCGCATTAATAAATATCATTTTTTAGGTTTAAAATTTCCTCGAGATAAACCGCTTCTTTCATTTTTACTACCTGATGCGGACAGTGGTATGAAAAGTACTATGGATTTCCCATATAATGTTGCATGGTCTACTGAAAAGAAAGTCTTGGATCTGTTAACATATATTACAGAAAAAGGAGATGAAATTTATACAGAATTATAAGGTGTACTTAGCTGCGCCAAATTAATGACGCTATATTGTTCATAATGTTTAATATATCTATGTCACTTGTAAATATGTATTGCATTTATTTGAATACATTCTTTTTATAGATACTGAGGTCAGATGTTTGAAATATTTCATTTTTTACTTCGGTTATCTTTTGTTGCAGATTTGTTATATAACAACACGGAATAGATTACATTATAATATATGCATTAAATTGGTCTATATCGCAGTAGTGGAACAAGTCAAATAAACCCATAAATTTCTCAAATTTATATTGTAAGTGATGTATGGACTTTAAGAGCTTATATACAAGGCGAAGTGTCAAGAGTGCAGAAATTTTTGACTTTCTAAAGCAGCGTTTTAATCTGTTATATTTCACTTATTAAAACTTACACGAAAATTCCACGATTTAATGTAATCCAAATTTTCATTTAGAAGTTAAGTAAATAATTTAAACCATTTTTAATGGTTAATTTTGTGGACATAGAACAACGTTTGGAGTCTGGAAACAATATATGCTACATTCGAACTTTTTGCGAAAAAATTACTTTACTCATATAACCGCGGTATTTACAGATTACCAATTAGAAAATACCACATGTTGAAACTAGAAACTTTATGTTATTAGTTAAAAAGTCAAATTAAAAACAGCGATAAAGATGGTTGTTACCGTGTTCAATGACTAGAACTTACTGCCAGTATGCCAGTGGTTTAAATTATTTACTTCTTACAGCAAAATATTCATTTTTTGAACTAGCGCATGGAATTTCATTACTTTCTGAATTGTTTCACTATTTTTTGTAGTAGCGATGATTTTGTTACATTTTATTAAAATTAGTTTGTAAAATACTTTGTCTTAATATATCTTCAACGTGATTGGTAGCACGTAGGTATAATATTTTGAGGAAGATGAAGTCTTATATTTGATTTTGCTGATATAATAACTAATATAAATTCAAGGTTGAAAAATCGTATGGCCGAGGAATAATGTATGATTTGTCTCAATTTCATCATAAATCTTCTTAGCTATGTGTTTCCTGTCCTAGACCATGAAAAAATGATTAAGAATTAATATTATTGTAATCATAATTAAATAAAGTGGCATAGGAAAGTAAAATTAAATTATAACCATGAATAATCACGTTTCTAATGCATAAAAATGTGCTTCTAAAAGATTATGTGAAATGTTTTCTTTATCATGAAGATCTAATACCTACTTAATATTTCTAATTATTTATTACTTAATTATAGACTGTTGTGAGCTATGTCACGTATACATTAACAAGGTGCTCGGACATTTCCTTAATCAAAAATTAAAATTTTAATTATGTGTACGCATACATATTGAATTATTCACAATCGTTTTGAATAATTGAGGATGATGAGACAAATAAAGAAATATATATCAAATAGTTCTACAGTGACAGTTAAAGTTTTCTAGAAATCGTTTTCCTATTGGAAAAAAATATTGTTTATTATTCTTTATATAAAGTAAATTGATAATAAACCTATGAAAAAATCAGCATTATGAGGCCTTCTGTGCCCTATAAAATGCAAAAGTATGTATGTTTACTTTAGGTACAATGTTCGAAAAATTTGCACACATTTTAATTTAATTTAATGCAAGTTAATGGGAATCACTGAATAAAACTTCATTCTTAGCTGACAATTAAGCTAAACCTATCAAGAACAGTTTTACGAAACAACAGACGATTCGTTTGAGGTATCCGTCGTTTAAAGTCGATATTTGTCTTAAGCGTTTCGACTGTGTGTGTACTTGGAATTCGATTTTAGGAGAATTTATACTTATATTTGGACATGCTTTAATTTAATTTACTGCGGAATTACAGTTAATAGGAAACACTGAAAAGAACTTGACTTTTAGCTGACAATTAAGCTAAACCTATAAAAAACCGTTTTGCTAAGTATTCTTCGTCTTATGAAAGGCAAGAGACGATTCTTTTTAGGAATCATTCGTTTTAGGGGATTTGACTGTCTTTATACTTTGGATTCAATGTTGGAAGAATTCATACTTATATTTGCTCATGCTTTAATTTAACTTATTACATTACATTCCACTGAATGCAAGTTGCAAATATTTATGTAATTACAAATTGTATTAGGCTTTGTTAATAATTCATTCGTTTATATAGACAACAAAGAGCGCACGTTTGCATTGGTTATGAAATATCGCACCATTCTTGTTAAAATTATGGATGCAAGACACACGCTTATATAAAATGAACCATCAACGTGCATTTCAATGTCTTCAGCGGCCTTAATTACCACTATAACACAAAGCACTTTGCTTCATTTAATCAATCTGATCGTATTCGTCAAAATTGTCTGTCTATCGATGTTGAAAATTTGCATCATTTTAAAAATAACAACGCTTCTACACGCTTTGCCAAATAATATTTTTTTTCGTTCAAGTTCTGTGCATGTGTATGTTTGTGTTTGAGTGCCCGATTGTGATTTTTCTTTCTTTTTTTTTGATTGAACACACACATGCAGGTAATAATTCGCATTTTAATTCGATTACGTTTGTTTTTTTTTTTTCGAATAAAATTCTTTTTCATTATGATTATGTGCGTTACATCATAGCGGCATTATAAATAGTTTCTAGATGATTTTCTCTCGTATTAAATGATGATTATATTGCAGCATCGCCAACTATTTTCGTGTTTATGCGTTCTGCTACTAAATGAACTATGTTTGCATTGTTTTGTTCCATTTTAAAAATAGTTTATTTTTTCTTAAATTTAGTTATTAGTTTATCGAATTGTTTCTATAACACTATGCTTTGTTTTAATTAATTGTCTTTTCCCAAAATGAAGAAAAAATACAAAGCGAGTGTATTTAGGACAAGGACAATATTTCCTAATTTATTTATAGATATATTTTTGATATTTTAAGGTTGACAATCATATTATCGCATGAATATACCGATTAATGATCTGCACATTTTTTTTAACTAGGTAAATGCAATGATTAATTTAATTAAAATAAGAAGATTGCTTTAATAATTTAAAAAGTTTGCTAAATTGGAACTTGCATGATATGTGCAACTAAAATTTATTTACTATTTATTGCGTTTTGGTTCATAAAACTTTATTATGATAGTGCATGAATATATAAAAGTAAGTATTTGCAACCAAACCGCTTAAGACAAAGTTAATCTATTCCAAAAATGTCTCGTATTGCGTATTTTTCATCTAATAAATCACGTTTTCTTATATGAATCGATGTTAATTGAAATGATCCGTTTCACAGTAAAGATACATTAGGAAACATTGTTTGTCCTACGAATTGTAACAGATATTTCGCCTGTAGTTAAAAAAGGAATTCGTATTGTGCTAAAGTCGCTCTTTGAAACATATTTTAAATTGGAGTAGGATAGTAAACGAAACTAAAATGCATTTTATATTATTTTACAATATTTTATTATTAATACCTGATCGATTTTGATGATTAGATCATCATCGGAAAATTGAAGATTTTTATCGAAAAATTTGTTATCGAAATATGTACAAAAAAGTTTGTATAAATTACAAAGTCAAAATTTAAGGAATAGGGTAACATATTGAGTATTTTATACTAATAGCTCTATCAATTTTAACGAATTCTATGACGAATTTATTAAATATAATATAACTAACAGAAAGACTATAGATCGGATATGGTCATGCAGTAACTAAGTTTCTATTGTATGTGGTTCTGCCTACATAGCGACAAAGATAAATGTATTACACTTTTCAAGTGTTTAGGATTCTCAATTGACTTGTTTCGACAAATATAACAGTTACGAGTTAGCAGCAATTTGCAGTTTACAACTCTAAAGATTAATAACTTTTAATTTGAACTATAAGTAGCGATTGGCGATAGGTGACACATACAGAGTATTCAAGAAATGATTGACTAACAGCTAGCAACATGCGATTAGTTACTAGGTGACCATAGTGTGTTGCGTTTAAAATATTAATTAAACATTTATAATATATTCATAAATTTGATTTATTAGTTAATTTATTTTGATGGCTATATCAGCACTAGTATTTAATATAATTATAACACAGCTGCAAGTTGATTATAACACAAGATCAATTGTTCGAGTTCGTATCCACGTTTGTAATAGACAAAAATATTTTCTTCTATTATACCAATATATTAATTTAATATAATTAATTGCCAACCAATTTTGTTTTAGGATGTTCACACAGTTGACAATAAATGTTCCATACTACTTGTATATCATAACAAAAGTATGTATTCCAACAACAACAACGAAATCAACGTAAATAAATTTTATTTTATTATTTAGGATCGTTTATCCAAACTCATCACAGATAACACAACGTTTGTTGTTATAACATCCCTTATATTAACTTTAATATCAACGCCAATTACATACATCATTTTATCGCTTTTCTACATCTACAGACAAATTATAATATATCTATTAAAAAATGTGGTGATTAAAGAGCGCTTTATTGGAATGATGGAGGGAATTGATTCATGTTGTTGTAATCAACGAAACTGCGCTCCCGCACCAGTTATTTACCTTGAATACGATAAAACATTCGATGAATTGGTAAATAATGTAGAAAATTTGGTTGCAAACACGATGAAAACCAAGCACAAAAAGTTGTTTTATACATGGGGATCGTTTTTCGGTTATCATTATTATCGTACAAATGATTTGAAAGCTAGTGACTACATACAAGTTATTGATGATTGCGGGGTCGATACGATAGATGGACGTGCGACGCTTAGCGAAGTTTTTGCACCGTACAATAAATATGACATGCCGAATCACAGCTTGTTCCAAATCGTACTCTGTCCAAAAAAGCTGCGACTTAGTGAATTCGATCAAGAAGTGTACGCGATCATGTTTCGCATCCATCATGCTGTCGGCGATGGTCGAGCAATATTCAATTTATTTAAAGGCGTCTTTTCCGATTCGAAAAGTTTGTTGGGAAACGCGTCCCGTGGTCCGCCTGCAAAGAATAGCCGTAAGATGGATTCGCTGGTGGATTTTTTGTTAAATAAAAATATTAAAGATTCGCCGTTGGATATTGTCGATGATAATATACTGAGCGGGCACAAGTTAAGTGAGGATAAGCATCTTGTCTGGTTCAGTGACTATACGAGCAAGTATATGGATATAACGAGGCGGCTACGGAAGGCGGTCAAAGGATTGACGTTCTTAGATGTTATTAATACGGCGTTATCTTGCAGTTTTTATGATTACTATGAACAGGTAATTGCCAAATTCAATTTAAATTGCAATAATTATTGTTAATTTATTATAGAAATGCTCAAACATTCCAAAAAGCATAGTTGGTGGCGTTGTCTTAGCGCCCGAAATAATATCCTTTTGCGATTATGGTCTTAACGACTTTGATATGTGTAACAGATTTTCTGGTGCTGCTATTCATCTGCCGATAGACGTTGAATGTGACGGCTACAATAAGATTATAACAAGAATGAAATTGGTCATGGAGCAGTATAAATTAATCAAGAAATGCGTTGACGTTGAGGTAAAAAATTGTATGAAATACTGCTTATAATAAAAATCTAATCTTCTTTTTTTGGTAGATGAATTTTTGGCTAATACAACAAATATTTGTGTTGCTACCGTATCAAATCTACAAATTTTGGGAGGAACAAATTCCGATTACGTTGGGAATCAGCAGCATACCGGGTTGCGAAAGTTTTACATTGTTTGGTGGGTGTAAAGTGAAGGATATGATTATGATGACTCCGAACTCGCCTACAACAGGTAAATATCAAGTTCAAGTGTGGGCAATCCTTTCCAATTGACACTACTAGATCAGGACACATTTACTTTAAAAAACAAATTCTTTCGACAATAGGCTATAAACCATGGCAACGGTACTACCCATTTGAATATTTTATATTTTGAAGCATTTTAATCCTAATACAAGCGTCAAATTAATGAGAATTGATATAATTTATTCAAGCTATTTAAGCTCTGCATAATTTATATCTTTATTACGTCATTTCAAGACATGGTGACTTAAGAAATATTTTTTTGCATTCATTATTTTACCTGTCCCAGATCGATAAACTCAGATTTAATGGGATCATATTCTTTATTATTTATTATCTAAATCAGTGTTTCTCGAAGTATGGTACGCGTATCACTAAGGGCATACCTTGATTAATCATTTCATTTCTTTCCCAATTTTTGTAACTACTTTATTCATATAAACTCGGGGACAAAACAAATCAAGCGCCTGCAAGAGAAAATTGCTCGGCGTCTTCTATTCCCGAGTTTACTTACCATACCTATATATTTATGTTTCTGTAGTATGTAATATGGGATTTTTGACTGGTGTGCCCCACCAGTTGTCCGGAAATTTTGGAAAACGCTGATCTAAGTTTTTGTAAATTTTAAGACAGTGTTTTGATATAAAAATCCGTGAATATTTTAATCGCATAATAATTGTTCTCTAACAACATTAAATGTTTTAGGTATTCACATTGTCATATACACTTATGATGGTAAATTTCGCATAGCAGCCACAATTGACCGTTTCGTAATTGAAAGCTATGAAGATGCACAGCAGATTGTCGACCGATGCATTATGTACATTGATAAGCTTAATAGTATGTGTGACAAAATACTTTTATAAATTTAGGTAGAATAAGTTTTTATAGATGAAATATTGTATATTATGTATGTAATTATGTAAGTAAAATGCAATTTGTAAATTATTCAAAGCAGTATTAACAACTAAATAGTAATTGTCGTTAAGATTACAGGAAAATAGTTTGTTAGTATATAATAATTTATTTAAGTAGGTATACGTAAAAGCATGCGTTTGTTATGTGTAATAAATTACATTTGATTTTATTAATTAGGTTTTATGCCAAATTACCGAAACCATCACTGTACAACGTAGTTGAACCGAGTATTGAAGCTCAAATGCTCCCCCAAGATGCTAAAAGATATGATGAAGTCTTTTTCAGCGCAACAATGTTCGGCCATATATCGCATAAGTTGTTTTTAGAACTTTGGAGGTGTTGCATTAAAATGTTTTAATCCTCACGCTGTATGCACTAAGCATTGCTTCTTCAAATTACCACTTGTTCCATGGCTTATAACATTTCATTTTTTACGAAAAACTGCGTCAAAAGACAAAGAAAAAATTAGGCACAGAATTTGTATACAGCCTAAAAGATGTGGGGAAAGTCATAATTGACGATGGATAATACTTTGAATAAGATTAATTAATTTATTTGCCTGAACGAAGCTTTCAAAATTAAAAAAAAACTTTACAAACTTTTTTGTACATCTTATAATAAACATTATTACCTAATTAATTAGATGATTTTTATATATCCAACTACAGATAAACAGGATATACGTTTGTTTGTCGCAAGATCGACTGCACTCATTGAAACATTCCATATGTATTGTGTTGGCAATGGGAATAAATGGAACGACGATAGGTCCAATTTACAATTTTTCCCTACGTACAAATTCTGAAACAAGATATTGCATTGGTGCAAATGTTCATCTCATTTAGATGTAAAACTATAATAATATCATACTTCCTTAATCGGGCAAAAATATTTTGGCCTAAGGCAAGAATACATCCCCATCCATGAGTCAGATAGACCAGACGTGCGAAAAAATTTGCACATATTCTTCGTCTGAAACTTGTGAACAACATTACATGGCGCTGGTTTTTCTTTAGTCCCACAAAAACGCACTAGTAATAAGCTCTGGAAATCAATGTGATTATGTGCGCACAATAATCGGTAATAATAACGTACTTGCAGATTATCAGGAAGATCGTGTTTTACAGTAATGTTATAATTGACAATCGATAGACCATATTCGATGCGAAACTTTTCGGCCGAATAGCTTACTGCGGTTTGGGACGCAGTGCGAGGGCAATCTTCAAACGAACTAATATCAGCAACAATCTACAATGTGTAAATATAATATAAATATAAAATTGATTTAGTTTGAAATAACTCTAGTGTGGCTAATGCGAATTAATAGAAAATTGATCACTATAGTTTGCAGCAAGTACATTTTACTAGACTTGTATTGCGAATTGTAGCATTAAACTAGTTATTCTAAAATACAGGATTGGACAATTTCCGTAAGTAATAATACTGATGTAACGTAATATAGATAGATAGTACAATAATGTCAATTTTGTTTAATATATTTGTTACACTATTTTTTTTTATTTTGGGATTATACAGGGTTAATAAAGTGGATACACAGTAATACTTCGCTTAACATTACTTGCGTTAGCGTTATCCCACTATACTTCGAAACGATTTAATATTTTTGTCATTTTGTTTTTTGTATCATTCCTTAATAGTAGCAATTTAATAAAAATCTGTTCTATCTGCGCTGTAATGTAGAGGAAGTCACAAGACTATTTAAAATTTGAATAACTTTTCTGCTTATCACATTGACGAAACATTCTTTTGTGTGTGCATCCTTCGAACGATAATTTTGCGAAGTTAGTCACTATCACTAAAAAAGAAAGTAAGAGTATTTACATAAATTATTAAACAATATTTATATTGGAGGCCAAGTTATATTCTTCAATAATTAATTAAACATTTTGAATATACAATGCAAACAATCCATGCCACTCTATAATTAAATGAAATAAATTGTTTGTATTATGTATGTATATATGTGTTTATTCGAACATTCAAAATAGAATTAAATCAACATTTTTTTGTCTTGCATTCAACTCACCTGTTACAGATCAATAAATTCACATTTATTTGGATTAAATTAGTTAAAGTAATATAAAAAATTCATTAATTCTTATTTGGCGACTTTTTCTTGTTAAAGACTCTGATGTAAGATTTGTATCTTTCATTCATATAATGTGCATTAAATTTAACTTGACAACTTTTCTTGTTACGGAACATTATAAGTGACCGCAGTTTGCCGTCGCTCTGATGTACGATTTGTACTTTATCTCATCTAAACCCGAAGTACAATAAAAAGTTCATTAAATCGCTTTGATGTGCAATTTGCCCCATGTTTTTTAAGATTATTAAAATATTTGCTATATTCATAAATTTGATTTATAGGTCAATATATTAGAATAGTTAGATCATCATTGGAATTAAATGGTTACTGCTTTATATAGCTAAACTCTGATTATAATACAAGATCGTTTCAAAGTTTCATCATCTGTGCATAGATTCACAGATAGCATGCTAATCTACTTAATTAATTATCAAGTAATTTTGTTTCAGGATGATTCCAAAGCTAACACACGAAATTCCTTACTATTTGTACATCGTAATAAAAGTATGTATTCCAACAAAAACGAAATCAAAGTGAATAAAATTTTATGTGTTATTTAGGACCGTTTATCCAAGCTCATCACAGATAACACAAAGTTTGTTGTTATAGCATCCGTTATACTAACATTAATATCAACGCCAATTACATACACCATTTTATCGCTTTTCTATATCTACAGACAAATTATAATATTTCTGTTGAGAAATGTAGTGCTTAAAGACCGCTTTATTGGAATGATGGAGGGAATTGATTCATGTTGTTGTAACCAACAAAACTGCACTCCGGCACCAATTATTTTCCTGGAATTCGACAAAACATTCGATGAATTGGTAAATAATGTGAAAACTTTGATTGCAAACACGATGAAAACCAAGCACAAGAAGTTGTTTTATACATGGGATTCATTTTTCGGTTATCATTATTATCGTACAAACGATTTGAAAGCTAGTGATTATATTCGAGTGATCGATGATTGTACGATCGATGATACATTGAACGATCATGCCGCATTTAGTGCAATTTTTGCGCCATACCACAAATATGACATACCAAATCGTACTTTGTTCCAAATCGTGCTTTGTCCCAAAAAGCTGCGACTTAGTGAATTTGATCAAGAGGTATACGCAATCATGTTTCGTATCCATCATGCCGTGGGTGATGGTCGAGCAATACTCAGTTTATTCCATGGCGTCTTTTCCGATTCGAAGAATTTGCTGGGAAACTTTTTTGGCAGCCCACCCGCAAAGAATTGTCGTAAGAAGGAATCGTTTATGGACTTTTTGTTACAAAAAAATATTAAAGACTGGCTGTTTGATACTGTCGATGATAATCAACTTATTGGGCACAAGCTAAGCGACGATAAACATATTGTCTGGTTTAGTGACAATACGAGCAAATATATGGATATAACGAGGCGGTTAAGAAAGGCTGTTAAAGGGTTGACGTTCTTAGATGTTATTAACACAGCGATATCTTGCAGTTTTTATGATTACTATAAACAGGTAATTCCCAAAACGATTGATATTGATTATTTTATATCGGGTATCTGAAAAGGAAGAGGCAAAATTTAGTAGGTACCCGAATTCCTGTCATCACACAACTATTATCATCAAATTTGGGCATTGATTCATCAGACTAAGCTAAGAAATAGTCTAATCGATGCGCTAGCTTGTTGAGGAGAATTGTGCCATAACTGGTGTTCTAGTACCTTACTTATTTTTAGATTTTTGTTCATTATCATACATCTCTTTGTGGTCTAAAATTATGGTTAATTCCAGAAACGCTTAGACATTCCAAAAAGTATAATCGGCGGTGTTGCTTTAGTGCCCGATACAATATCATTTTGCAATCATGGACCTAACGACTTTGAGATGTGTAATAGATTTTGTGCTGCTATTATTCATTTACCGATTGACGTAGAATCCGACGACTACCACAAGATTATAACAAGAATGAAGTTGGTAATGGAGCAGTATCAATTAATCAGGAAATGCGTTGATCTCGAGGTAATAATTAAATTCGAAAAATAAACCTTATAAAAATCAAATTTTCCTTATTGCAGTTTAATTATTGGCTGGTGCAAGAAATATTCGTGTTGCTGCCATATCAAATCTACAAATATTTGGGGAGACAAATTCCAATTACGGTGGGAATCAGCGGCTTGCCATGTTGCAAAAGCTTTACATTATTTGGTGGGTGTAAAGTCAAGGATTATATTATGATGATGCCAAACACACCTACATCAGGTATGTTACAATATCAAATTGAAGAGTTAGAGATGTATAGAGCTTTTTGGGCAGTTATGTATTACTAAAATATGTTTTGACTGAATATTTGTATATATTATATATGGTGGTACAGGATCACGACTCCTTCTTTTCAAAACAGTATAAAAAGTAGCACAGAGCGATTCTGGCAAAAAAGAAATATTTTTTCAATATACAAAATTTCTTCGGCATTGAGTTTTTCGCAAATTTCTTTAAAACTGTTTTCTCAACAATAGTCAACATCGACTATAGCAGTCGCACCATATTTCTCAAAAGGGTAAGGCTTGGACATTCTAAATGCTGAAGAGTATAAAAGTTGTGATAAGTAAAAGAAACCACAAGTAGCAACTTGTTTTAAACGTTTATCTATTAGTAATATTAATATACCGAATATCGTAACAAAAATCTAAAATATAAAAAAATGGCTTCGATAAAATAATCTAACTAGCAACGTATCGAAATGCGTTCCGACTTCAGTACACCGCTGTTTTCAAAAATTAAAATTTATTATCGATGTTCTAAAACAAAGCTTTGATATCAAAATCTATGAAAATTTTAATCTCATAATAATTTGATTTTAACAATATTAAATATTTCAGGTATTCACATTTTCACACATAATTATGATGGTAAATTTCGATTAACGGCAACTATTGATCGCTCCCTTATTGAAAGCTATGAAGATGCCCAGCAAATTGTCGACGGATGCATTATGTATATAGATAAACTAAATAGTTTGTGTGAAACAAGCCTTTTATAAATTTAGAGATAGTTTTTTATAGAAGAAATAATGTATGTACCATATATTATTGTCTGTAGGGAAAGCGGAAGGAATAAAAGTCATCTAATGAAACATATGATTAAAAGTGCCTATCTAGAGTACAGCATTAATATTTAGTGTTTCTAGATCAAAGTGTTTGTAGATTCAAAGTGTTGATTAATTATTTATTTCAATATTTTCAGCAAGAAGTAATTTTTTTGCATTTAACTCACCTGTTTCCAATCGATATACTCACACCTAATAGGATGATATTAATTAAATGTATCAATAATTCATTAATTAAATTCATTGCATAGGAATTAATTTTACAGCCATTCGAAAAGGGTTTAAAGAGCAAGTTGGCAGCTCATAGAAATGGAGTTGAGGTACTTTCAAGTAAATCGTAAATTTTTAATACTTGCAGCGCAATATCCAGAAGATGAGAGTTGGGGAATTGCGAAGAAAGCATTATACAAAATATGGCAATACGTTATTGTAGCGAACTTTTACATTATTCCATTTCTAATAATCGTTGCAATGATTCAGGAAGAGGATTTTGATTTGATTAATGCTGCGCTTGATATTATACACGCCTGTAAGTTTTATACAGTACATACAAATAAATTTCATTATTTTGTTTAATATTTAGGTTTGTACATGGGAGCTGGAATACGCCTCACATATTTTATCAAAAATCTAAAACGTATTAAGAATTTAATCATTGAGATGAATATGATCTTTGTGGATGAATATGTTGGGGTACACAAAACAGTAACAATGAACAAGGGCAAATTGTTTGCTAATCGTGCATTCAATTTTTGGTTTGGTTTTCTAACTTCGATTCTAATATGTTTTGCTCCTGTTTCCATTCTAATTGCTGAAGAGTTGCGTTAAACTTACCTATATGCAAAAAGTTTAATAAGTTTGGCACTGCCTCGTATTTTGAAAGTAAAAATAATGCACTTAGGTGCTTCTGATTGAGCGTACTGATAATTTGTTCTTCTAAACCTCTTGCGGGAACAATAAGTGACATAAGACACTTTCAAATGTAATGATATCAACGTTTAGATACAGGCGCTGACTCATTATTGCATTACCATAAAATTCAGACAGAAACAGAACAAAAAGTACTTTCACACTAACGTGAATTCTATACAATAATAAGAAATATAGAGTTTATGTTGTTTGAGAATAGTTGCGAATAGGAATGGGTAAACTTAACAATTTAGATTGCGGGTCAAACTTCGGGATTAAATATACTCACAAACCAAAATAAGGTTAAAAACTTGAGAAATTTTAATGAAAAATCTACAAAATTTATGACTAATTGGAACAGCAAGTAATAACTGTTAAAGACCTATTAAAAAAGGGGGTCTATTACAAAGGGACTGCCAATAAAACTTTTATTTTAGTCTTTAGGATCTCTTATAAGTACGTAGGCTGGAGAAGATTCAAGAAAAGAATTGTAATTATATAATTTTGATAAAGATTTTTTAATGATAACCCGAGTAGTATTACACTCAAACTATTTACCTAACAAAATTTTTAAATATTTTTTTACTTATATTATTTTGATTTTAATTGATTTGGTGCGAGGAAGTGCGATACTTATTGAATACCCCGTCAAAACATTTCACTATACTTTCTAATCGAATTTCAGTGGATTGCTATTTAGAAATTATTCGTTGTATGATATATCTACGTCGTACAACTATTTTATTACTCTGGTATCACATGTTGTTTCCTACAGCTTAATGCTACTAACTTACGGCAATCTGGACATGTTTTTCGCTGACGGAATGATTTTATCAGCAGCACAAATAAGACTATTAAGTGAGAATCTAGTTTGTATATATAAAATCGTTTAAAAATAATGTTTATTATAGGGTACAAGTTTCTGGATCTATTTAATAAAAGTTTGGTAGATTCGGGAGTCAGTATTGATGATGTTAATGAATTAGAAGAGCATCCAGAGGAGTGGAAGTTTGTATTTTAATCTCCTCACATATTTTTTTTTATTTTTATGGTTTGTAACTTGTTAGTAGTGCGCTGGAAGAACGAATTGGCTCGGTGATAAAATCGCCTAAATTTGAACAGAACTTATTTAACAATTTTTCCAATTGCGTCAAGCATCATCAAAAGTTGGTGACATTTTTGAGGAAGTATCAAAATATTGTCGGATTCCTGCTACTGTACGCATTGATATTCAGCTTTGCATATTTTTTGTTTGTCTTGTATATTTTAGTTACGGTAAATATACCGCTTATTTTACAATAACTGAGAGGTATTTAAATGCATATTATTTTTAGGAATCTAGTAAAACAGTATTTTTACGTTTTGCCCAATATCTTAGCGCATGTATAATTCAATTATTTTTATTGAACTTCTTTGGAGAAAAAGTTAAACACGAGGTAATGTTAGTGCCTTATTTCACTTCCTCATAAATTTCAACTGAACTAGTCAATCTTAATAGTGGAATATATTATATCACATTTGATGTGTGCTTTAAATAGTTATCGAATCCTTATAGTAAAGTTTTCTAAACATTCAGCGATTTGGCAGTAGTTAACACGAAATTTTGAGTAAAATATTTTGTTAATTTTGCTGTAAGGCTGCAGTAAAAATCATAAGGATTATCCCTTTCATTAAGTATAGTATAGATAAAATTTCATTGAAATAGAATAAAAATAATTTAGTATTTAAAATTATAAAATAAGATGCAATCAGATGTAGGAATTCATTTCTATGTTCCGCATTTATAACCATACAGTTACATCAATCTTACGGTAAAATTAACAAAATATTTTTGCTGAAAATGTTTTAGTATTAGAAAACTGAAGTTGTGCTAACTATTGTAAAATTGCTGTAGATATATGGTAAAAAGATTGATTAGGTACTCGTATTGTTGATAAAAATTCTGATTAAGGCAAAAAGGAAAATTTTATAGATTTATATAAATAAAATTACTTGTTTCCAGCTGGAATATTTAAGATTGTCAATGTATATTCTACCATGGTATCGCTTGAATCCTAAATTTTTAAAAGATTTTTATTTTGTTTGTGTGCGAATGTCCGATGATTTTGGTATACGAGCTGGAAGTATTGTTCCGATTAGCATGGATGCTTTTGTGGAAGTATGTTATTAATTGAAATATACTTACCGTTCAAAGTAAACTTTCAATAATTCACAATGATTTTTATTTCTGTTGCAGTTTGTGAAAGCCGTGGTTAAATTTTTGGCCGTTTTAAGACAAATCGCTTAAAATATTTTTGCACTTACAAGTTGCACAAATGGTTAAAATATTGCACAAAATATTTTTTGCACATAGGCATATGCAATATATAAATCCTCAAGCCTGTATGGACCTATGGTATACAACGTTGGGATTGCACCAAGCAAAGTAACCAAAATATCACTCAAGTTTTACAAATTAAATTAGTTTATTAAAAATCTTCTCACAACTTACACATATTTTTTTCCTATACAAAAGGAAGCTGCAATATAAAGTATGTTCCATTTATAAATATGAACTTACCAGAATTCTCTTGACAAGGAAACTTCTAGAACTTTCCTGTTGCTCTGTATTAGAACTGTAGAATGCTGCAAAATTTCTTTGTAGAAATAAAAGAAACAAATAAAATACTAACTACAATTATAAACTATTATCATGACTTTTATTAACACTAACTTTTTTATAACAAATTGTATATTTGTGTAAATAAAAAAATAGTGAAAAAGAGCATCCATGTCACAGAAAGTCTATAAATAAACTTTGACATTTTTTGGATTTTTGTTCTTTCTTTCTAACCTTTTGTGAACGACTTTGCAATATTTTGATATGTTAAATAACAAAACAAACATTAACGTGCGAATTTATTCCTTTTTAAATTAGTATGCAAATTTTTACTAATACAAGTACAACTAAGAAATTGTGAAAACACCTATTTTAAGCCAACCTAAAAATATGTTAAATTACTCTTCAACCACTACTTGTCTTAGAACTGCGTAGAATGAAAACGCTTTCTTGAGATACTGTAAAAAGTTTATAATTTTATTAATTATCATATTACCCAACAAACATGCAATTACATTTAAAAATACTTCCATGGACATTGGAATCAATTTGCCAGCCGCCAAATATATATCCTTTCCAACATTCATCAAGACGAAATGATAATTTTGAATGAACGCTCTATCGCAAATATACCAGGGTATATTATGCACCTTCTGGCGCAGTAATTCAACATGATTTGTTAATCGTTGACTGAAAAACATCACCATAAACATTTGCATTATGCTGCCAGCGACGTATTGCGCTAACGGAAGGTACATTGCAGCATTGTTTGTCTATAAAAATCAATTATAAATTTTTCTATAGTCCGTGAGTGAATAATTGATACTAACCATAACTATTGAAAACAATGAATAGATCAAATAGCAAAAGTTGAAGAAGATTGTGACTAAAAGAATTGGACCGTATAAATCTTGCAAAGTATTGATGAAATCCAAAATATTTCGATGCTGCTCCGTACAAGCGTTGAAATTGCTCAATACAGTTCCTTTAAATTTTGAAGTTTTTGTTGTATTAATTACTTTTTTATACAATGCTTCGCTAAAATATAAAATAATAGCATAAAATCATTTTTATACTTTATAACATTATTGAGATGTTGTATGAGTAATTGAAGGGCTCATTGTTAGATATTGATTTAAGGCTACTCCACTCGAGTTCGCCACTCCTGCTCTGTTACAAAATTATTGGCGCTCTAAACAAACTACGAGCTTATTATTAAAATATAAACTTTATTCAAAAGCGAAATTAAACTTAAATAGCACTCCCAGGTTGGTAGATGGGTGTTTCTTTGAAAAAGCCTGTTTGACATCAAAATTAGAACGTAGAAAAAGGATGGAAAATAGTGCATTTTCTATATTATTCTAATTTCAATGGCAAAAAGGCTTTTTTGCAAAAAAAACGCCCATCTACCCGCCTAAGAGTGTTATTGAATCTCAATTTCTAATTTTAATGAAGTTAATATCTTTAAGAATAAGCTAGTACTTCTAGTTTGTTTAGACCGCAAATAATTTTTCCCATAAGAAATACAGGTAAAAGCAGCATTAATAGTGTAATTATATGAAAATTAAATTAAATAAGTTAGTTAAAGCGTATAATTACACAGTGCATTCGTTGAATTTCATATTGGACTCAAATTCTTCAACTTCCTCCAACGTTAAGCCGCTTTGTATTAATGCATTGCTGATGCAACTGGAAAAGTCGATGCCTATAAAACATGCACAAATGTACCTTATTATTATAAGTCTGATTAAACATTAATTTACTTAAAAGGTGAAATTGCTCGGTTAGTAATATAGCCGAACAAACATTGATCATTTCAATGTTTACAAATGTGATCACCAATACATGTTGTGCGAACGTTTGGTAGATGAAAGTCAGTTCGAAGTATGGTGTTGCAAATTGATCGTACGGCGTCCAAGCTGGTGTTGGTAAAATACTAGAAAGATATTTCATAAAATAGAAAAAAAAAGTGGCTGGCTACTCAAAATCTACCGTTCGTCACTGAACAATAACGTTCCGACCATGCCCCATCCAACAGACAATGCAAACCACAACCAAAAATTGTACATATACTTGGCAATCTTTTCGCCGCGCTTCATTGTCACATCCTTTGCAGCAAATCGTGTTTTTCTCAACATGATGGCATTGATTTTGTTAATTATCTTTTCCACTTTGTCGGAATGGTACGTAAAGTACAGTCCCCGGCATCCTGGACTACCAAATAAAACTGAAAATTTAGTTGTTTTTTTTTGTGTGGTATGTTTTAACAAAAACTATTGATATGTTATTAGACTAATAAAATTAATTCCAATGCTCACAAAATAAATACTATCGAAGGTATAGAAACCGAAACTAACTGGGTTGGCTCGAACCTCGTCCCTCTGCGGTTTATGGTACCCCATTAAAAGTTGTTGTGATCTCTATTTACATTTTATCGTAGGATAGTCGCGGTAATTCTCCACAGAGCGTACCATAAATGGCCAAGGGATGTGGGTCGACCCAAGTCAGGTCATTTACGTTTCTATGCCTTTGATAGTATAAAGATAAATTTCACATTTCTCGAATATCTTATCGTTTTAGTAAAAATTAAACAATGGTATGACTCTTGCCTGTTTGTACCATTTCAATTCTCATGTAATTTTAACTTCTTTTAACCAAAAATATGTCCAAAATATCAACTCTGGGTGTGAAAATTGGTCTTCCAGTGATTATGCAAGGGGCCTAGAGCCGACTCCCCAATTTGAGACTATGTTGTTTTTAAAAATTAGGGAGTCGACTCTAGATAACTCTATGTATTTGTAATTTAGTAAAAGACAATCTGTTTATTTTCAATGAAAACTACTTGCATACGTACCCAATAAATTTTTAAAACTTTATAACAATTCTACTATATTACGCAATCAAATTATCTACTTACAAATATTAATAATATTTAATGTAATGTCGGTGATATCGTCGATTTTGTCTCGTGTAAATATGTCGATGACGCCAAATATGATTGACGAAAACAGTACGTAGAATACAAAAACACGCCATGTGTAGTAAAACATTCGAACAATAAATGGCCATTGCGGTTTGGGTTTGTACTGACCCAACAAATACATACAAGTTAAATTTCTATGCAAGTACAACTCTTCTTCTGCTTCTTGTGCCATTTCTATGAATAAACAATTTGTATTCAATCCAAAAATTTAGTTTTATATATAATAGATATAAATAGATTGCCTAGTTTACTCAAAGTTGTAAACTTTTAATTATATAGGCAATTTGAAGTGAAATAATTACATGTTTAAAGTTTGTTTGTTTTTCAGGGAACCGAACAGGTTTCATCAATGCTTGATTAAAATTTTATATATTTTAAAGTGCTTATTATCTGTCTTGTTTTAATTATAAAGTTCTTTTATACAATAATTACATATGTTTTTTCTGTTTACTGCTTTTTTACACGAAATTCTTTTTGACTAAATTGATGTTTGCCTGAGCGTATCCCAATAGCAATGCAGTGTATGTATAGGAAATTAAGTTTTGCTTGAAAAATTTGGACAAATTGCGACTACAGGAGATCAGAGACGGATTTAATCTTAAGGAACTTTAAATATACTTTATAACAGTACAGATACTTTTTTCCACCATGAGGATTCTTCACTCTTTTATCGTTTGCGTAAAAATTGTTTCAAAGTTTGAAAGATTTATGAGAAGAGTTTAACAATATCAAAGTAAACTAACGCTTTTCGCTTGCTAGACCTTATACTTTAACAATCTTTAATGAAAAGTATATCAAAGTGAAGAAAAATGACAGGAAACTATTTGAATATTTCAGATTGTATTTAGAAATTGCTTTATTTTTAAATAATTCTTAACAAAAAAATCTATGTAGGTACTATTACTACAGTGTCTTATAATTGTCATCACAGTTACAATTGTCTACAATACAGGATGCACTATCATTGAAAACCTATTACTATCAATATTTCTAGGGATTTGATGCAAAGGACACTCGTGATACAAGCGGCTCCATATAAGAACATTTTTGAGATACAAGTTGCGACTAGGGCTAATATTCTGTTTGAGAACCGACCAGCAGAATTCCGAGATACCACCCGTAATTCGAAAAGTTTCCACGTCGGGCGATAAAATCGCTTCATTATTACTTTATAATATTACTCGTTTAAGATACGAGTTCATATTTAAATGGAATCTAGAGATACAAGTGGTTCAATACAAGAACATTTTTGATATACGAGTTGCAACTAGCGCTAATATTCTGTTTGAGAACCGCAGAGCAGAATTCCGAGATATCAGAGGCAATTCGAGAAGATTCCGCTTCATAATATTACTTGTTTAAGATACGAGTTCATATCTAAGTAGAACCTCGTGATACAAACGGCGCAATTTAAGAATATTTTTGAGATGCGAGTTGCAACTCGGGCTAATATTCTGTTTGAGAACCGCCGAGTAGAATTCCGAGATACCAGCTGTAATTCGAGCGTCGGGCAATAAAATCGCTTCAATATTATTTCATAATGTTACTCGCTCATATTTAAAGGTGCAATACTTCACATGCAACTTGAAGATTATCACATTAATAATAGTTGCATGTCATAATCAATAAATTATTGTGATCTTATCAAGAAAAACAGTACTCCCATTTGATGCATTATCACATGAATTATTAGATATATATTCGTTTGATGCGTGGGAGATTAGTTACATCGATCATTATGCACTAATTGTCTATGCTACGGCTACCTATTGTGGTTGTTTGCAATGAAATTTTTATAAGGCATTTAATTTCCAGAAAGTAGTAACCAACATGTAAACCGATTTGTACAGCTAAAAATTGTTCAGTAAATATTATTGACAAACTTTGACCAAACTTTATTATTTAACCTTCATTAGAACTTCTCTATTGTAAACACCAAAATAACCATTTCTAATTTCCAATTTAATATTTGTTCCAATCAAAAAGATTGACATCATTTTCTGAATCGAAATGTCACCATTCCAAGGGATCGATTCGAAAACGGCATATGTTAATTCATCGCTTTCTCTTGTCACTTCTTCGGCTGAATATGCAATTGAATGTAACATAAATTGGATCCCAAGCAGAATTAGCAGTAAATAAGCTTGAAATTTCTGCAAATGTACCCCTTATAACTTATTCATTATGAATCTAATTGAAATTGCTTTACAGTAAGAGATAGGTAAATAGCCAGTGCCATAATTATTATACAAGACCAATTAAGCAATAAGGAAATGTGTTTGAAAAGCTCCAAATACCGTTTCCATAATCTTGAAAAGTTTTCTACTAATACTTTAATTACATATTAAAATTTGGGTTATTCAACACTAAATGAAACCAAATGTTTGTTACATTTTAAAGCCTTTTAACCAAAAATGTGAGCAATTTTTAATATGAAATATTTTTAATAAATTATATACAAGAAGACAATGCTGTGATTTTACACATTATGTACGCATTCTTGGAAAAGGAACGTCTCTGTCTAAAAATTACAGGAAGAAATATACAAAATACTGTGTAAAATCATAATATTGTCAAGACATATTTTGATAAAATTAGGTTTTTCAATCAATTTAAAAAAAATAGGAAAACTCGTCACTGTCAAATAATTTCGAGTTTACTTAAAAAGCGTCTCTCTTAATGGGGGAATTTCTTCGCACATACTTGATTTGTTAGCTTACTTTTTATGCGTTTTTGTTGTAAAATTGTTACAGTTTTTTTTAAATTTGATAATGTAAATTTAAAACTACGGTACTACATTCAACGTGCCTAATCATATGGATTTTAAATTGGAGGATGCTTTTATAATGCTGAAAATCGCTGAGCAAAAAAACAGCACTTTAAATAATGTTTTTGGATATTTTCTCAAAAAACGGTTCAATGTAGAGACTTGAACTATTCGGCACTCGCTTCAAATAACTAAAATCTAGTGCAAGGTAGTACTTTAAATGTTAAACTGCGGTTAATTAGTTAAATTATTAGCAATTATTGTTTTCGCAAAATCACTTTTCTTAAAATATCTTTAATAAGAAGGCAAAATTAATAAATATAAATATCTCCTTACACTAGATTTTATAGAGTTAAATCGATTGCTGTTTAATTCAAGTCTCTACGTTGAGCCGTTTTAGAGTAAATATCCAAAAATATCATGAAAAATGCTATTTTTTGCTTAGCGATTATTAGCATCGTAATAGCATTTTCGGGCATAAAGTACATATGATTAGGCACGTCAAATGTAGTAGTTTCAAATGTACATTATCAAATTAAAAAAACGGTAACAACTTTGCAAAAAAGGGCATAAAAAGTTAGTTCAGAAATCAAGTAGGCGCGCCGAAATTCCGCCCTTAAGCAGCCATTTAAAAGGTATATTTTTAATATTGCTAACAAACTATTTGATTTCGTAAGTGTAAGATCGACCCTCATACCGCCATTTACTCGATTATGCGGACGTGATAATTAACACATTTAATAATGTGACCCTTAACAACAACTGTTTCCTCGTCAATCATCGTCGAAATTTTTCTAACTTCATGCTTCAGCTGCCGCAAACGGCACAAAATTGCACGTGGTATAAATGACAGCGGAATCGTATAGAGAATTATCAGAATGCAACCAACTACACCACACGTGGTTTGGATGATTGCGATTATTTCACGTATCGGTGTATAATAAACGTCTACGCCAAATAGGTACTAAAAAGATTATTGTAATTATATTCCCTATTGTTGAGGAATGAATTCACGAGCTATAAAATTGTGACACAAAAATGAGACAGAGACTTATCGCAATTATTTTTCATTCGGTGCATCTTTTGCAGAAACGCACATAAAATTTCATGCATATTTGTTTATTATAGTTTACGTTTTGCAGCTCAATTGAACCAAGTAAAACATGCAAATACATTTTTCGTCATTTAATCGAATCTCCAACATAGACTAATGAACAAATATGCATAAAATTTTCTGTGTGTTCTTAGGAATATGTATCTAATCAAAAATAACTTCAATAAGGGCAAACGCCGTACTATTATCAAACATAATTTAGAAATCATCAAAATTGTTAATCTATAAAGTTTGGAAATTTTAACCACCACAGTTATTTGGGCTTCAGCAACGGATTGTTGTCAAGTTGTTGGGATTTACTACTCCAACGAACGGACTCAAAATATATAAATGTATGATATTAATTTAATCCCCGGTCTTTGCTTCAAAGAGAATCAAAGTAGCAAGTATATCTCTCGAGTCTTCTGTTAAGTCAATTGGAAGAATGCAAACTAATGCTTAAAAACACTTACTCGATAAGAATATTAAACCAATTTAAAAAATAACTTTTGGCACAACTTTTTTTGGCTGAAGCAACGTTCACAGTTTTGTGTTGCAACTTTTTGCTCGTGGATTTGAATCAAAATGCGACATTATTACAAAGTTGAATATAAAACCACACGACGATACAATATGCGCTGGACATTGTTGCATTAACAAATGTGCTAAAATTATAAATATACATGTTGGAATGCAAACAAAGCAAAGACTGAATACGATTCGATCAAATTGCAAATCTAATTCAACCAAATCGTGTGGAACTGTATATAAATCATAATTTTCAATTTCATCGCATAATTTAAATCCATCGCTTCGGATCATTGCCAAGACTGATGCAAGATTATAATTCAAACCAAGAATTATAGAGGAAAAATCCATTGCTACTTCGTTAAAACGATAGCCAAAAGTTTCTAAAAAAATTTTTTTTTCAATTAATCGTCTTATACCTAGCTAAATCAGAAGTGAATTACCAATAGAGTAAATCATATGATTAATTGCGATTAGGACAAACATTATTAGTCCTATTAGATTCAATATAATTACACGTCGTGAATTGTTTAGTTGCATTTGCATAATATCGTATAAGTAACGTAAATTTTTCAATAAAGTCATCTTGTAATAATTGTTTTACATTCCCTTAATCAGCTAAGCATTAATACATCTTGCTTGCGAAGTGACATTTGTTCAATGTCAACTTTAACTATTTGATTTTTTAGCGATGAAACCTTGGCAATGCATTTAGGTAAATATGCGTCATTTTTAAATTATTCAGTGTAATGACTTTGTAAATATAATTATGCGAATATGAAAACTACATTTTATTAGATAAGTAAAACAAATAGAAAGTAGATACTAAGTTACTATTGCATTAATATTAATACTACTATTTAAAAGTATTTAAATTGAATGTATATTTTCGTAGATATTATTAATATGCTCTTTTGTTTTACATGATTATTGGATTTCTTACACTTATAAAAAATAATAAGTAAAAAAATATTCTCCTATCGAAAAGCTCCTTTGTGACTGGCTCTAGCGCTGGAGTTTATAAAATATCATTTGCAAACTTTACTTGTCCACCTATTAGCCTTATTAGTTACAAGTTAACAGTAAATTTAATTTTAACAATTCGTTTTAATCATTACAAATATACAGTGTGTCCCCGGATCGACTTCACTATAGGTATAATTGATCAAAGTCTACTTTTAAGATGTTGGAATCAACCCCTGCTTGGTCTGAAATGAATTTCAAGCATATTCTCACATTTTTCAAATTTAAGGGGGACCTGATAATAGGGGAAAAGTGCTATTTTAACCAATAAGACGACAAAATGTTATTAAGATAAGTTGTTTAAAATATAAAATTATGGACATATACAAAATTTCACTAATATGGCATCATTTCAACAAAATCACAAAAATTGATTTTATGTTCAGGTACAGTGGCATTTCGGAAAAAAATACAACAAAATATTACTAAGATAAGTTGTTCTAAATATAAAATTATGCCCATATGAAAAAGTATCAAATTATTTTCACTACATCAGTATTTTATTCTTTCGTTGTTACCACACACAAACGTATTTTGTTTTAGGTACAAAAATGCGCCGATTAACTTCTTTTTGATTAAACTACTATATTTGAAACATAGGTCAATTTTGTTATCAATTTATACCGAATATTTTTGTCTGTAGTAACAACGAAAGAATAAAATACTGATTTTTGTTCATAATAATCCGATAGTTGTAAAATTTTACATATAGGTATAATTTTATATTTTGAATAACTTATTTTACTAATATTTTGCCGTATTCTTACTCAAAATGCCACTTTACCTGGACATAAAATCAATTTTTCTGATTTTGTCAAAGTGATCCGATAATTGTGAAATTTTGCATANACTTTACCTGAACATAAAATCACTTTTCCCCTATTATCAGCCCCCCCCCCCCTTAATTCTAAAAAAGTGAAAATATGATTGAAATTCATTTCAGACCAAGCAGGAGTTGATTTCAAAATCTCAAACCTAGACTTCAAAATTTTTGATCAATTATACCTATAGTGAATTCGATCCGGGGACACACTGTATGATGAAAAATCTATGATATAAGCTCGGTGGCTGGTGGCTTCGTTCGCCGTGTGCAGCATCCTTTGAGTTGACAAATTTGATGCCAAACAGGCTGAAAGAGCTGAAAGAGCTGATGATTGAGCCAATGATAGATTATAAAATGATGTGACAATGTTATGCTATTTTAATTTTAAACTAGCGTTTCCAGCTTCGCTGAAAGGGCCGAAAGGGATGAAAAGACTGAAAGTTAATTAGTTTAAAAATCAGTTTTTAATAAAGTCTATTTATTGACATTTTATGTTTTATTATCACTTGATAGTTTATTAATGCCCATGCATTAAGAGTCACGATAAGTCATCATAACAATACATAGATTTACTAAATAGATAATTTCCTATAATTGCCTTACTTCTTATATTATTCATCAAATGTGGAATGAAGCAAAGTTAATTAAAAAAAAATCATTAGTGTAATATCTACTGGCATACGAGTATTGCAAGAAATTTTCATTAAAATAAAATTAATTTCAGCAATTCGTCAATGCCTTCAAGACATTTCTTGCAATAATTAACTTTATCTGCTATATATCTCTAAACGAAAATTGAATTAAACAAAAACCAATTAGTGAGAAAGTAACTTAAAATAAAACTCTATAATTAAATTGTAAATCAATTAATTGGATTAAAAATGTTACAAGATTTGTTTAATAATATTTATAATTATCTAAAAGAAAAGTTTGAAATATTAATCCCTTTAGAATTTGCGATAAAACTTGGCAATATTCTGGGCTTATTATCCAGTAACATTTTAATAGTTAATATTATTTATACATGTCTTTATCTATTAGCAGAGGGTTCTCTACTTATTGCAATTCTAATTTATTTAAAGAATTATTTTGGTAAGTTTCAAATAAACACTATTCTCCGTTTATGATAATATAATTTTTAGATGCAAATTACTTTTCTCTCAAAAAATTTTCAGAAATTTCCGGCACATTTTCAATGTTTGTGTCACAAATCTATATTACATATTTGATTTTCTCGACACGACTGCGTACCGACGATACACATAAACTATTTTTAGTCATTTCCAAAATATCTAAATACAAACTATCAAATCGATTTCAGTTCTATGGGCTTCAACTTTTTATTGTCTATGTGTCGGTTGCATTAATTAGTTCTGTGGGATATGTAATTGCAATACTTTACATAGTGCTGAATGATTGTCCAGATGACTTTCAACTATGTTCTTGCGACCTGCACATTGTAATTTATGCGAAAAATTTATAATTATAAGTTTTTATATTTTTATATTATTTATAGTATTTGCCTGCAAACTTATCGCAATATTTTCTATTTAACATAATGTTACGACTAAGTTTTGCGCTGTTTGCTATGTACCAACTATTTGTAGCTGTAAATGTGATTTTCTTCATATTCGCTATATTGATGATGGTTTCAATAATGCTAATGGATTTTCGTGCCTTGATTAAAGCAATACCTCTCATTGACGATAGGAAAGCACGTAAAAAACATTTGAAATATATTATTGATTATCACAATGAAATATTAAGGTAAAAATATCAGGCAAATGAACGGTGAACTTGCTTTACAACTTGAATGTCAAATTATACAATTTTCAATGTTATAATTATTTTAGTGGTGTAGAAATAATAACAAGTATTTCAAAAACTGGATTTCTAATTCAGTTAATGGTATCGGTATTACTAATAAGTTTATTATCATATTCATTTATTTATGTAAAACACTTCAACATTTATATTATATAGGGTTGTAAAAAGCGCTCGAATTTATTATTAATATTTACAAAACAATTTCCCTCTTAAATGTGCTTCTACAACTGTTTTTTTATTAGTTTATTTGTCGCGTTAACAACCCTTTATAAAGATATTAAGAATTTGTTAATTGACGTTTACTTTTTAGCAATTCAGTATTCCTAGTATATTACATTGCGGCTCTTACTTTCTTTCCTGTTTAATATACACTTATAGTGGCAGTGAAGTCATAAATCAGGTAAATGTATCAATACCAAATTTCTAACCAATAACATCAAATCTTCTTAGAATGGAAAGATGTTGGATGATATTTGGGGATTTGGGATGGAGATATTAAGACAAAAAAGGACATGTTGTTCCTAATGGTACGTTTGCGACATCCAATTGTGTTTTCTGTTGGTGGATTTACGCATTACCGACAATCATTAATTGTTAAGG
>JARJDW010003417.1:0-14185 GCA_030264715.1 Adinopsis sp. GC000173
TCTTGGACTAATTTTGGCCATTTTTCTTAGTCAACATCAGTATCTTTGTACATTTACTAAAACTGCTATTGTATTATTACCATACTTTACAACATACATAAATAATTCGGCAATCTTAATAGCTAAATATTAAATAAGCATCATGGACCATGGAAAATAGTCGAAATTAGTCTAACCGAGTGAGAATTTATATTATAATTATGTTATACGGTGGTCTTTTGAGATTATTAGGTAGTCATAAGTGATGCGGTTCTAAATAAAACGAATTCGGTAGTTGTGGATCGATATGCACAGGATTTTTGGTGATAGTCACTAAGAAAAAGTACATTGTGAGAGGTGCATTGTCAAGGTTATGGTATTTGTCAATAATTTCTTGGTGTTGGGCCCAAAATATCATACAAAATGGTATTGGCAAACTCTTTCAACATACCAACAAGTTTTCAACAGATATATTTAGAAAGCCAAGCACAATTTCGTTGGTTTTTTTGCGTCGGCAGGGGTTGATGCTCGTTTGAAGCGTTCTTCATCTTCAAAGCCTTTTCGAATTTCTTTTAACTGTTTTCACCACTTGTAAGCATTGCTTTCTGATAAAACATGGTCCCAGATAATTTTATGCAAGATTTCAAATATTCCTACATTCAAGATTTCATTCCGCAAACAAAATTTGACGCGACTTTTTTGCTCAATAATGTAATTATCGCCCCATGCACTTTTAGCGTCGTATAACATTAGACGTGAAACAAAAACTAATGAATGTTTTGATGTGAACGTTGTTGCAGATGTTTATTGCAATGCTGACAAATTATAAAAAAATATAATTGATGTACGGTTTACCTGGGCTAATTAAATTGAAAATTGGTCTTACTTTTTGGACACAGTATTATATCTTTGTATATAAAGATTTTTTTATGCATCATCAGTTTCATAAACTGTCGTTAAACAATCAACAAATATTTGTATTCAAAATAACTAAATCTATAAACAAGTTTTATTGATATCGCTTAAAGACCTGTAATGCAAATAATTATGCGATGTTTTAACGACTTCAACACATACCTATTTTATGTCATTGATGATGTATTTTAATTTTAACAAAAAATATAATCATTCGAAACGTTTAATTTATTTCACATCATAAATATATCTCTTTAATTAATTGATTAGCAAAATTACATATTTATAAGTATGTGAGAATGCTTAATTAAAAGCAGAAAAAATAACGGTTTAGAAAAATTCACAAACTTTAGAATAGGTGCGATTGAAAAAAATCACGTTTTTGGCCGTTTAGTTAACCATGTTTGGCTAATGAAAGCAATTTGTATACCTATACATGCAAAATCTCAAGTCTATTTAATTCAATTTGACTGGACTGATGAAGCGTAAAATTAATTGTTAATAATAATATAATCAGTTTGTCTAAAATACATAGCCATTATATATAATATAATAATGATTAAATCTATATTTAACACTTTCATTCGTAACGCTGTTTATTTTATTATGGCATGGATATCAAAAAAATGTTGTTGTTGAGCTTAGATTTTAAAAAGCCACAAGGTACACATTTAAAAGTGAAAAAGACATATGCATTAATACCTCACTCTCTAATGTGCATAATAAAGTTCCAAGATTGCCATATGTAAAGTTTCACATTATACATATTTAAATTAATATAATTAAGATGAATATTCAAATTAAATTATATCTGTATAATGTGTATAGAATTTCAATAGACAATTTAATGTTGTTGTTAGCAGAATACCAATTTCTACTCTTCTATTTGAGAATTACCTACATGTCATTGATGCTAAATTGTTTATTGACAAGGTAAGTAGATATACACTCTGTCAAATAAGTATCGGGAATTCGCCTTTAAAGTAAACTCATTCTTAAATAATTTAGTTACATGAACAAATAAACCTATCGTTAAAACATTTTTTAAACTCATTTTCTTGAATCGTGTTTCAAAGTATTAATTTCAGTTTTAAAGAAAGGAAAAAGTCAGTCGGTGCAATATCTAACAATTCTGGTGATCGTTCTATAATATTGACTAAGTATTTAACCAGAAATTAGGTTAAAATGAGAGCCTTATGAGAAGTTTTCTTATCATGAAGCAGCATCCGTGCATTCTCACTCTTCAAATTTGCCATTTTTAACCGAATTTGCAACTTTAAACACCGCCTCATGCTTAATTCTCATTCTTTCTTTATAGACTGCTTGTCTGGCAACAATTCCGAGTGCTCCAATGATACTAACTAGAGTTGAAGTCATTGATGGCGGGCTAGAGCAATGCAATTCTTCTATCACATTTTGGCAGCTTCTGAATGCATAGTACCTCGTGTTTATGATAAAGTCAGTTCACTGCAAATTTTATGAAATTCGATGTGCAATGTAAAATTTTTAACAAATTCTTTGCGCAACATTTGTATCTATTTGTGCTGTAAACAAACTAATCAGCATATGGTAGCATAGTATTAACAATTTAGCAACAAATAGTATCTTGACAATATCTTAAACCGGGCTTTCTAAATGATCAATTCCCGATACTTATTTGACAGAGTGTTTGTATGTATCGAATTCTTAGTTAGTGTGTTTTTCCGTTACGTTATTAATACACATCTAAATTTTAGCGAAGATTGAGATTGATGAATGTTTGTTGTTGTTGTTGAAAACGATGATTGCGAAGCTGCTGGCCATAAAACGAGTTAAACGTTTTTCAACAATTTCATTACCGAGTGAACAAACAACCAAATACAATTTGACTCGCTGCGTCAATTGGCCGCATCTGCAAAATTAAAAGAAGCAATTTTTTTATTTACATCGAAACAAATTAAATAATTAAATCTGTAACCTACCTTTTCATGCTTTACATCGATGCTTAAACAGCCAGTGATCTGTAATCTAACAGTAATTGATAAAATTTGAGGTGTTAAATAAAGTGTGTGAATAAATATTACATAAATTTATTAATAGACCAGAAAGACATGTAACAAAGTAACACATGAGTTAATAATTATTATAATGGAGGATATAAGAGGAATCAGCATCGTTTGGTTTATTATCAATTGCAATTACGGTGCTTGTCTTATTATACTTACCCATATGAGCCATTGAGCATAAAAAAGAATGTATCTTAAAAAGGAGAAGAATATATAATATATTGTATATAATAATCAGGTATGCAATTAAAAAGAGGACGATGCAAAGTATAGCAAATATATAATATACAATATATACGATAAACATATAAAAAATAGGTCTGCGTGCGTGTATAAATTAAATTAAAATAAGATGCGCTCTGAAACATATACTTAGCGTTAGAAATAAATTGGCTGCACTTGTGCATCAAAGCGTAGTGCAAGTGCAGTTTTTGTACAAGAATTACACACATAGATTTTGGGCGAAAAAAGCAAGAAGAAATAAGCAGCAGCAGCAATATGCGACAGGCAATTATCTTATTAGTGTGTTGCAGTATTTGCGCTGCAACGCCGACCCAACAACACAACCATCACAGCACAAATCAAATCGAGAATGAAAATCGCACGAGTTTCGTTCGCAAATTGCTGCATCAATGTGATAGTTCGACAGATTTCTTTAAATGCGTTAAAATAAAAGCGCTCAAGTTCGCCGAACGTGCGATGAAGTTGAAAAAAATGGAATTGTTCAGCGGTTTTGATATAGTACAAGTGAAAGATGGTAATAATAATAATAATGCACGAAGTGGAAGGGTACTCAAAGATGAAGATGGTCTACAAAGTATGGAAAATGGTGATATCAATGATTTACTCTACGATACTGCTCGTAAGTTTAGAGAAAATTTTAATCAATCCCAATTTATTGACACCGATTACTGACCCAGACCTTTATGGTTAATTTGACCCCATACACATTCCAATCTGCAGCTAAACGATTTGTAGGTTATGTGGAATGTTTAGATTTTGGTGCACATACGACATTTATTATAATATAAACCCGCAAGCTAATTTCTTTCCTATGACAAAACACCACACACATAACTGTTCTCCTTCGATACGGTGGCTGTATTAATAAAACATATATATATATCCATCTACCTGGATATATTATATAATATGCGTTGTTTGTTGCAGTAAACTTTTTGGAATCGCATGCCATTAACATCAATCTGCCAAAAATCGTTGAAGAAGCAAGAAGAAAGAAAAAGGACCGTCACACTGGGCCCTTCCTCGCTGCCTTGGCCATTAAAGGTGTCATCATGTCGATGGCGTATAAGAGTATTGCTGTCATGGCGGGTACAGCATTAATTATAGGTAAATTTATCATGATCGTCGTACACGACGCTGCGCACATAAATAACATCATTCATATACGATAGATATTCTCGTCGTATAGTAATCATTAAAATAATTAACATTGTGACTTTGTGATTGTTTTAGGTAAAATGGCTTTGGTGTTAGCTGCTATTTTAGGTTTAAAAAAATTAATAAGCGGTGAGAAGGAGAAAACTACAGTTGAAATAGTAAAACATCCTACACATTCTAATAGTCACTCATATTCGAGTTCTTACGAAGAAGGTGAAGGTCACTATAGACGATCTATGACTTCTCCCGAAGAATTGTTAATACTCGAGAGAATCTCTCGAAATGCATACTAAAAAAGAAAAGAAAACTAAAACTTGATATTTTTGTTCATATTATATTTATTTTTTATTTATTAAATTAATTTTTTTGCATTAATTATCAACTTATTTACATTTTTATAATTTTTCTAACCGTTGCACTTTAATTAACGCGCAAGCTTAACGTTATTATCGGAGAATATGTAATGTTTTAACAGTACAAATAACGATAATGTTTCTTTGATGATACGATATACATATAGCATATAGGTAGGTATATGAATGTGTAAAGCACACTTTATTGATACGTTTGTTTTAAAATTTCCATTCAAGAATTCATTAAAAGAAAAACTGTTCGTTGTTCAATGCGCGTGCTAAACACGGAGATGCTGACTAGGTCGCAAATTTCTCACAAGTTTTAAAACTTTCACTCGGATATAGTACATTGTTGTCCTATTTTGTATGAAACAAAATTTTTAGCGTTTGTTCGATTTGGCTGCAATTGGAAAGAGTTGATTCTTTCTTCTTTATCTAATATATTACGCACATGTTTGCCGGCGGCGATGCACGAAACAAAAACTGATTTTAATTTTATTATATTTGCTTAGTTCACTTTGTTAAAACAAAAAGTTTTCTTCTTCTGTTGTAATACCAGGCCAAAGAAAGTTTTTTTTACAGTTTGATTCAAGTGTCTAAATCTATATGTGAATAAAAACTTTTAATTTGAGAGCGTAGAGTATAATTTATTAATGGTAAAAGTGTAGACATAACAATTTCCCCAAGTTACACGATTGAACAAAATTAAATACGTATGCTAATTTATAAGATATATATTTCAACAAATTATCTATTCACGTACTGAAAAAAACGCCGTTTTAATTGATTTTTTATTACAACATATAGTTAGCTCGCTTTAATTATACGTACTGAAACAAGATCCTTTAAGCTATCTAGTAATTTGTTTATAAATTTTATAAGGTGAGGATTAATAATAACATTTAACATCCGAAACGAAATTAATAAGCTTCTTAGTAAGAAAAGTTTTCAATTAAAATTTATTTATAGTAAAATTTTACGCTTTATTCATCTTTTATATTTAAATTTAAATAAAAATCAACTTATTGTTTTGCATATTTTATGTATGTAAATACAACTAATGGAAAAATAACATTTTTAAATCATTTTGATCTAGCGTTGCTCTGCCTTAGTAAAGATTAATTAGAATAATTTTCCGTTTAAAATTTGACTATGTTTTTAAAGTATTAAAATCAATTAATCGTCGCATTACTTTTGTTCTGCCGGTACGGAGGCATAAATTTGATCTTCTGCAAGGAGTAAATGTAAATGTTTGAATATTTGAATGTTTGTCCTGCCACACTGACAGCTGTCAAATTGACAGTCCTACTATTTGCACAAAACAACATATTTTATCGATTATAACATCTTCTTCTAATGTTTAATATGCCAGAAACCTTCTTTGGACTATATTCAACACCTCCCCAAAGTTTCCCGGCGATTGGATGTATGATTTTTGAATCTATCGAGTACAAACAGACACACATTCATTTTTATAAATATACAATAGATTCCAATGTAATTTATAGTTATTTTGTTTATAAATTTTATTAGGTGAGGATTAATAATAATATTTAATATCCGAAACGAAATTAATAAGCATCTTAGTAAGAAAGGTTTTCAATTAAAATTTATTTATAGTAAACTTTTACGCTTTATTCATTCTTTTTAATGCAATTTAAATAAAAATCAATTCTTGCATATTTTATGTAAATTGTGCTTTTGAGCAATACAACTAATGGAAAAATAACATTTTTAAATGATTTTCATCTAGATTTATCAATAATTCCAACCATTAATTATGTATTTAAAAGATTAATTAAAGCCTTTTTATTCATACATAATGCATAACTTCCTCTATTGTACGATGATGATTAGAATTACATTAAAGCATTATTTTTCTCATCTCATTACTATGCCACTCAGTTTTTAACGTAAAATATGTATGTTAAGTTGATTAAAGACAAATTTTACAATTAATAATGCTTGGAAAAATGACTTAAATTATATATGCAAATTAGCGTTGAACATTACCATATTAAAATTATAATGTAAATGGCATGTATGGTTGTTAGATGATTTAAAGTACATTTTAATTTTACTTCACTTTAACCTTCTTCTATGTAATAATGTAATTTTTGTTTGAATCCTCATTTCGTTGTATTTTAATACAATATTTTGCACATTGAACGTTGCACGTCTGTTGATATTGTTTATACATACTATGTATTAATATTGTATACAGTAACCTACTAATTTTATATTATTTAAAATATATTTATAAAGCTTACCAATATTACATTATTCGCTGCTTTTGTTTACCATCATGCGACACCTGTTTGGTTACGGTACTGGAAATCATCTGATTTTAATCATGTTTTCTTATATAGGTGATTTCCTTATTATTGTAATTCAGAACTGCTTATTTACTCGTCGTCTCCTAAAACACGTTTACAATAATAATATTGATCATTATAGATTTTCATCCAATTACCAGCTAATATTTCTTGTGAATAACAAGCGCAGTTTCGAAATAAAAAACCAACAAAAAATCATCATCATCAAAAATCGTCGATCGCTAAGCTTTATTTTTTCGTATATAATTATTCGTTATATAATAAAACTATCACTGATTTTTTTATATCTATGTTTGACTTAAATATTTTAGGTTACTTTAATTAAGGCAAAGTTGATGCTACTTATTCTAATTGGCGGCAGTTTTAAGGCTATATCAATTTAATTCAATTTAATTACAATTTTATTATTTTATTACATCATTATGCCGTTAGTATTTACTTAAACCAAACATAAAACTTGTTCTTTTTAATTAGAATAAGCATTGTTAGAGTAGGTTAATGATTATTATAATTTTATTAGTAAATAAAAAGTATTTACTTAAGTTTAAGTAAAAAATTCATAGATGACTATGATTTAACACTTAAATATATTTATTTTAGCGATGATATGCAATTTTTGCAATATATTGCTAACAATATGGAGTTATGGTAGATACAAAGCAGTTTCACTGTTCTCATTAGATTTATTCTTATTTCTAAAAAAGAAAAAATTTGCATGTTTGAACATTACTATTATTATTTTAAATTAATTAACTAAATATGCTTTCTGACAAATGAAAAATTAACATGTATTCTGTGATATAAAACAATTTATTTTTATAATTAGAATGATAATAAATCATGTATAAAATTATTCAAAATAGAAAATGATGGTAAAGTGAGAGGTTAACAGCATTCAAATTTTAGTTCAAACATTTCTCGTGTGTGTATATTGCAAGAGAAGAACGTAAGTACGTATATAGTACGTACATCATACAAAATATTAACGTAGTGCACATTTTTATGTTGTACGAAGTATGTACGAGTAGCTGAATTAGCCAAGATACGGTTTATTTTCATGTTATAACACAATTCTAGAGACAATTCGCAAACAGTGCATTAAATTACCCATTTTATATTGAATTTTTTTGTTGCCTGGTCTAAGTCTGGAACACATAGACTTTAAACATTTAAAAGACAATTTATATAACTGAAATAGTACTCTGGCTTACTTTTTAATTTAATATTTTGTTCAAATTAGTGTACAGATATTCAATTCCAAACTAAGCAACAATATTTTTAACACAATTCTAGGGACAATTCATAAACAGTGCATTAAATTACTCATTTTATATTGAATTTTTTTGTCTGGTCTAAGTCTGAAACACATAAAGATACTAAACATTTAAAAAATAATTTATATGACTGAATATTACTATTCTGGCTTACTTCTTAATTTAATATTTTGTTCAAATTAGTATAAATATTCAATTCCAAACTGCGCAATAATATTTTTAACACAATTCTAGAGACAATTCACAAACAATGCATTAATTTACCCCATTTTATATTGAATTGTTTTGTCTGGTCTAAGTCTAAAATATATAAAGATACTAAACATTTAAAAGTCAATTTATATAACTGAATATTACTATTCTGGCTTACTTATTAATTTAATATATTGTTCAAATTAGTATAGATATTCAATTCCAAACTGAGCAACAATATTTCTAACACAATTCTAGAGACAATTCACGAACAATGCATTAATTTACCTCTTTTTATATTGATTTTTTTGCCTGGTCTAAGTCTGGAACACATAAAGATACTAAACATTGAAAAGACAATTTATATAACTAAATTACATTCTGGCTTACTTTTTAATTTAAAATTTTGTTCAAATTAATGTAGATTTTCAATTTCAAACTGAGTAACAATATTTTATCTGTTGCAGGAAACAAAATCAAAGTATTTTGAATACATAAAGATACTAAACATTTAAAACACAATTTATATAACTAAAGTAAATTCTGGCTTACTTTTTAATTTAAAATTTTGTTCAAATTAGTATAGATATTCAATGCCAAACTAAGCAACAAATATTTTATCTGTTGCAGAAGACAAAATCAAAGTAGTTTGAACACAAAAATACTAAACATTTAAAAGACAATTTATATAACTGAATATTACTATTCTGGCTTACTTTTTAATTTAATATTTTGTTCAAATTAGTATAGATATTCAATTCCAAACTGAGCGCAACAATATTTTATCTGTTGCGGGAGAGAAAATCAAAGTAGTTTGAAAAGTGTGCATGTATATGGATTTATATGCGCTGCGCGAAAGTTTGTAAAAAATACCACAAAATTTTATTTAAAAAAAAGAACCAAATTGGGCCACTTCCGGTAAAGTATATATGAATACAAGGAGATTATTAATACATACCTACCATGAGTGTAATATAAATACATCATTTTCGAGTTAAATTGAAAATGAAAAAAGAAATAAAAACTCACATTAAATTATATCCATGGCATTAAATCAACATTATAGTTATTTAACTTCAACGCGAAGAAACATATTATATAGTATATTTGATTTAAAAGTATATCCATTTAATGAAAATAGATAATTTGTTTTTTTTCTTTCTATTGAGCTGTATAATTAGATTGCTTCATTTTAGTAGCATGAAAAATATTATATGTTTAGTAATAATTTAGTTATTTATTCGATACTAAATTTAATGATTATTGTTTGCAATACTGCTGGCAAGTCATAACTATTATCAATATTTACATTAATGTCGTATGCATATTTACATAAATCTATTGTATTATGTGTGTATGTGAATGAAGTGACGAGTACGCCAGCATATCACATTCATTAAATATTAGTTCGAGCAGATGTATAATGTTGAATATTTACTTATATGCATTTTTACATATTGTAAAATAAATCACAATTTTACCATGATTTCTAATCGCTTGTACATTGTGCGTTAAATAGTATGAAAGTACCATTAGTAATTAACTATTTAGTGTTGTATATGTTAACTTGATTATTACAGTTATCATAATACTCTCGTGGTTAAAAATACGTCTGATTTATGTATCAAATAAATTAGTACCTAATAAAATTATTGGGGCACAGCAATTAAAACTGCACAAATAAAATTTACTTACTTATCAAATTTGAAGTAAAAATGAAGTATGTGTGTGTGTGCGATACATTCATTACACTTAATAAATGCTTTAATAATTAGCTAATATATGTGACAGTATATCACATGCATTGGATGTCTAAATTACTACTATGTGTACTCCTATTTTTTGTGTAATTGCATGCTTCAACTGCACAACAATTAGTTTACGGTTCTTTTCTGCGATAAATAAAATGTTAAGCATTTACTCCTACATGATAACGCTACCTAATTAACACCATTATTGTTTAATTAGTTCTTTGCTTAATTTAATATACTTTTTATCGTAGTGTACAGTTGAAATTTTACGCCACATAGTGTGAGGAGCGGAGGCAATACCAGGCAATGCGTGGCAATAAAGGTAGATTTTAATAAACTGATCAAGTATAGTTAGCAAATAAGTAAAGTAAATAAGTAATGCATAGTACACTTTTGCTATACATGCCAAAATGGGGTTATACAGAGGTTGATTGAAGATCTAACCGCGGGGAGACTCATTCTTCTAATGTTAAATTGTTGTCATTAAACGAATTCGTTTGATTTCGTTAATCGTTTTATTGCATTTACTTGCAGCTTATATGTAAACTAGGGTAACCCGTTAGCAAAGAGTTTGGATACTGAGAGTTTGACAATTATTTGTTACTATGATCTAACCTCAACCCTATGACCCGGGCGGGTGATTACCAAATTTGTAACTTAAGTGACTTTCGGTTGGCACTGTTTTAAAAGTTGAGGTTATCTTCTTGCGGTATGGAATGATAGTAGCTTATTATATATAATTGTACTAATTATCAGTAGATATAACACCTCAAACGATCATTTATGACGACTGTTATAATATATTATGGATTTACCTGGCGTAAATTCTTCTAAGGGTGAATTTCGTCAGCGTGTTCAGATTTAATTGTTACTGGGTGTATATGTACCATATGAAGAAAACCTCCTAGTAGTAGATTTAGTGGAAAGTAAAATGCAAGTAATGTTTTAGTAGATAGATGATGTGATGTAAGGTGTGATTATAAAAACAAAAGTTATTAGTTTATATGAAATTGATTTTTTTGTGGCAAGAGAAAGAAATATTCACAGACACGTTTGTGTCATTAAAGCATTTTGTGAGTAAAAGTGCTTACAATTCGATTACTATTTTTTTGTTGATGCTTTTTTTTCGCATTCACGATTATTACTACGAAATTATATGAATCATAAAATGATAGCCGGCAATTTTCCTTTGTATTAATTTAAAGATGTTTATTAAGTTGTATACGAAAAAAAAGTAAGTCACTATCTTTTTGGACACACATTATTATGATGATTTCATGTGCTTTATGTGAAAATTTTCGAGGTTAAAATTGCAGTAAAAAAATTTATTCACTTAAAAAGTCCATACAAATAAATTAATAAATTAATTAAATTAAAAAATAAATTAAGTTAAATAAATAAATAAATTCAAAGTGAAGTGCTCTTGCCTCTTAATTAATTATGTTAATTATAACCAGGATCTTTTAGACGAATCTGAAACAGAAAATAAGCAAATATTTTAACAACACATTCGATTAATGCTTGCTTTAATCGTTTGAGCTACAACTTTCAACAAACAAACGAAACTTTCTTTTAACTTTTTATCTATCTCTTAATAAAACGATCATTATTAACTATTAAATGGCAACAATAAAAGCCAAAGTGAAATTTTTTGGCTAGGCTCGTGAGTGAATGATTCATTCATAATTTTTTATGCACGTTAATTAATTCAAGCTTATTTAAATATAATAAGAGTTAATCCCATTGTTAATATTTTCCGCTCTGAGATAAAAATCATCAAATTTGAATTAAAAATAATTGCTCAAATAAATAAATAAGCGGGAGAGATGGTGTAAATAGATGGAAGAAACTAGTACTAACATGCAAATTTTGATCAGATTTAGTAAGCATAGTTATCGGTGACTTCGTTTTGCGTATATCCTCTATAGGGATTATTCTTATTTTCGTCCGCTGCACTTCTGTGCCAACCTCCATGACCATCGGCGATAACAACGTGAGATGAGGACTCACCTCCACCGCTACTTCCCAACTTTTTGAGACCAATTATCGCCGATAATAACAGCGCCAATTTCGAAACCAATAAAGCGGCACCGGCCATCATTGCAATCTTTCCCATAAACAATTGCGACATCAATGCAGCCATAGCCATACCACCTAACATCAACATGCCTCCTCTCTTATTCTTTTTACGACCTGTACAACAAAATTAATTAATTATATTATACGGTAACACTTTTATAAGTTTGCTATTGTCTTTAGTAAAGCAGGGCAAAGATTAATACGGGAAATAATATAATATTAAAATACAATGCATGTTTATCATAACATAAGAAGGTTTCTAGAATATGAGATCATAATTTTCACAATACCTTCAAATACGTCTCCCAAATTTACTTTAACCGCACGTGATTCGAAAAACTCTTCGACTTTATCGTACAATATATCGTTCAGCGCTAGACTGCGTTGCGTTATGTCTCTCGGCAGAAACTTTTCGGTGTTGTTTGGTACGAATTCTGGATCTTTAACTAATTCAACCGCTCCATATATGCTAATTGGTTTATCACTTGTTATCGTTTCGTTTAGTATATCCAATGCGCGCTCCTTCAGGCAAACGATGCTTCCATCCCGCGCCAAACACTCTTTCAGTTTTTTCAGCATTTGCACATCCTGAGCGGACGCCAAGTGCATACCGATAACAAATAGAACTAGAGATCGTACACCACACATGTTTCTAATACCAAAGACTTAACTACAATTAGTTTTTTGTCAATGAAGATTTGGTTTTATACACAAGTCCACGCTTCGTAGTGCATATCTTTTTAAACAGCTACAAAACTTACACACGAATTCACATACAAAAAAAACAACGCGTAACATATTTATTCATTTATTATTTAGTACATTTATTAATTTTTTTTATGTAATAACATATATGTACTAAAAATTTCTGTTTCATGCTCTAGGAATAGGTCAACAAAATTCAAAAACTCAAAAACGGTTGTTTAGAGATAATTGGGTAGTTTTATGTATATTAATTTATTTTAGCAATTATCGAAACCTGGCAAAAGGTGTTAGTCTCTTTACTAACACTACGATTTCGCTTCCGCGAGTTATTTTTTATTTCTTTTAAGCATTCATCAGCAGTAGTGTTCAATGTAGGAAAAAAAAGATGCTGATTATTGTTGGCTGCTGCAACATATTTATTCATTTAATATTTAGTACATTAATTAATTTTATTTATGTAATAACATATATGTACTAAAAATTTCTGTTTTATGCTCTAGGAATAGGTCAACAAAATGCAAAAATTCAAAAACGGTTGTTTAAAAATAATTGGGTAGTTTTATGAATATTAATTTATTTTAACAATTATCGAAACCTGGCAAAAGGTGTTAGTGTCTTTACTAATGCCACGATTTCGCTTCCTCGAGTTATTTTTTATATTTTTAAAGCATTCATCAGCAGTAGTGTTCAATGTAGGAAAACAAAAACGCTGAATATTGTTGGTTGCTGCAATATTTATTATTTTTTTTATGTAATAGCATATATATACTAAAAATTTCTGTTTCATGCATAGATCAACTAAATTCAAAAACTCAAAAACGGTTGTTTTAGAGATAATTGCGTAGTTTGATTATTATATTATTAATTTATTTCAGCAATTATCCAAAGCTGGCAAAAGGTGTTAGTCTCTTTACTAACACCACGATTTTGCTTCCTCGAGTTATTTTTTATTTTTTATATTTTTTTAAAACATTCATCAGCAGTAGTGTTCAATTTAAGAAAACAAAAAATGCTGATTATTGTTGGCTGCTGCAATATCTTTATTCTACCTAATAATTACAATTTATTTAACGATATGTTTATTTATCCTAAAAATTAAATTATAGTTTAAAGGCATTTAACTAATTAAAATAACAGTTGTGTTTTGTTTTAATC
>JARJDW010003418.1:0-10010 GCA_030264715.1 Adinopsis sp. GC000173
CGGTGCAAACTGTCAAAGCTGTCAAATTTGTGTGCATGGGGAATAAAAAACAGACAAACTGCACAAATTGTGCATGTTCATGAACATTTTGGAATAAAAAACAAACCTATTATTACATTACAAGAATTCACCATAATTGTTCGATATGTTAAGCAGCATAGAGATATTAAAAAGTTGCACAGATTTTCTAAAGGTTGTTGCCAAATTTGGCCGACAAAGTTGCTCATTCAGGCTCTAAATTAGATTTCTATCTGCATACGCGCGTTCGTACACAACGTAATTTAATGCGATGTCGGATCAAACAATAACGCGTTTTTAATTATTGCAATTGAGGGAATTTCATTACGCGGTGTAATTGCAGTGCCGGAGAAGGAAATTAGCAATAATATGGCTGATAAATTAATTAAATTTTGCACCTATAGCACACTTTTACACGTTGTTGTAGAACTGTGCCACAACAAAATAATTATTGTTTACTTGTACTCGGCTAGAAATTAACAAGGTAATCATAAATAAGTATATTAAATAATGATAATGGAATGTTGTTTTGGATAGACAGACTGAAGATCACTTAAATTCTACGTATTAAATTAAATAACAATTGTGGTGGAATGTCGAGCAGAAATTATGCAATTTGCCTGTCTCTACTCTATTACGAAAATTTTAGAAATTTAAAAGAGTGCAGCTAAATTTTACTAAGACTTATCAACTTTTAAAGATTAAAAAAATATATTTTAACGAAAGTTTTCCAATTTTATTTTACTAAATAGAAATTAATTAAACATCAAAAACTGTTTATAACGTAACAGCATTGGAAACTGATTTAAAATGATCAATTTTCTTAGGCATTTTATGTAAACATCCGGACTCGCGCGCAGCACTTAATCCCAATTCGCTTGAAAACACGAATCGCTTAATTTCGCAGCCAGCCAGCCAGCCAGTCAGCCAACCATCTGTCGCGCGCCGTCATTAATTTAGATATTAAATCGCATAATCGATCGCTAATTTAATTAAATAATTAGTTTTTCGCCCGAAAATACGAAACCGTGTCGTTTTCAATCGGCCAACACACACCACACCACCGCGTCCACCAATTAATATTTAATCAAAATGCAAATTCAAGAACAAAAATAGCCGGTGTGTGCTTGATGGTGTATAATTATAAAAAATTTCTTTAACGCTTTCTTCGCTGCGGTCGTCGTCGTGCATTCCGTATGCGTACACAATCAACGATTTTTTCCTTTCTTGCACTTGAACAAAAATACATTTTACAGCAAATTTATGCAAAACAACTGCCAACTAGTTAATTGTTAAACGATCCTAGATTGTCCAATAACAATGCAAGAGGTAGGTGAAAAACGTTGTCGTCAAAACCGAAATATCAACCTAACCTAGAAAAACAATAGCTGCATTCTATTGTCGACGTCATTTGCATGCCAATCAATCCACAAACATACGCGTTTTTTTTTGTTTCACTATTTTACTATAGCCGGAATGACGGTAATTTAATTAGTCAAAATGCCAAGCGGTTAATTGACGCCTACGCGACGCCTTGAAAAGTTGCGTTAGCAAATATGTGGAGGATGGTATGGATGGAGTGAGTTTCGATGAATGGAGCTAAATCGTAGCACGGTATATGCAAATCGGTTTCGAGAAAAATGTGCGTAGTCAAAATCGGTGTTGAGTAATATCGTTATTGTTTTATACAGGGTTAGGCAAAAGCAAACAATGAGGAATTTCTACAAATAAAATGAGGAACGTTAAGCACAATCGAAATTGTCTATAAATGCATTAATTATAAGAATTATTAAGCGTTTCTTCAAAACTTGACGTTAAAATATAATTACAAAATAATGTTTCAATTAGAAAATTCTAGAATTTTTCTCATTTACAAATTTTCTTAACGATTAACATGAAAATCTGTAAATAGTATTAAATTTTTTATGCACACTTACTTTTTACACGGAAATGTGTACAAAATGGATTAATTATAAAAGTTATTAAGCTTTTCTTTAAAACTTGACGTTAAAATATAATTACAAAATAATTTTTCAATTATAGAAAATTCTAGAATTTTTCTCTTTTACAAACTTTCTTAACGATTAACATGAAAATCTGTAAATAGTATTAAATTTTTTATGCAAACTTACTTTTTACACGGAAATGTGTACAAAATGGATTAATTATAGAAGTTATTAATCTTTTCTTCAAAACTTGACGTTAAAATATAATTACAAAATAATGTTTCAATTAGAAAATTCTAGAATTTTTCTCATTTACAAATTTTCTTAACGATTAACATGAAAATCTATAAATAGTATTAAATTTTTTATGCAAACTTACTTTTTACACGGAAATGTGTGCAAAATGGATTAATTATAAGAATTATTAAGCTTTTCTTCAAAACTTGGCGTTAAAATATAATTACAAAATAATTTTTTAATTAGAAAATTCTAGAATTTTTCTCTGTTACAAATTTTCTTAACGATTAACATGAAAATCTGTAAATAGTATTAAATTTTTTATGCAAACTTACTTTTTACACGGAAATGCGTACAAACTGGATTAATTATAAAAGTTATTAAGCTTTTCTTCAAAACTTGACGTTAAAATATAATTACAAAATAATGTTTTAATTAGAAAATTCTAGAATTTTTCTCATTTACAAATTTTCTTAACGATTAACATGAAAATCTGTAAATAGTATTAAATTTTTTATGCAAACTTATTTTTTACACGGAAATGTGTGCAAAATGGATTAATTATAAAAGATATTAAGCTTTTCTTCAAAACTTGACGTTAAAATATAATTACAAAATAATTTTTCAATCACAAAATTCTAGAATTTCTCTCTTTTACGTAGTCTGTTAACGATTTACATGAAAATCTGTGAAAAGTTTTAAATTTTTATACATATTTACTTAGTGTTTACACCAAAATGTGTGCAAAAAATGTTCGTTTTATAAGTTTTTATTTTTGTGACGAAAAACGTGTTAAACCTTGATTTTTTAAACAAATTAATTACTTATTTTTGCAATTTGTGTAGATAAATCATCAGTATTAATTATATTGAAATTAAATATTTTAGCATTTACGCCATATGTTTATCTAACTCATTTTATTTATTTTCATAAAAAATACTACAACGCACTCACTGAACACATTATGATTGTCGTTTCGTCGAGAAAAAAACATTCTTGTTTGGAAAGAAAGTACGCACGTCTAAATATAGTCAAACTGAAAGTACGCCGCCTAAATCGACAAAACGCAGCTGAATAATTGATTTGAAAGCGTTCTATCTATCGGCAGCCATGCACAATAATTCGTATAAATACCTCTATATATAAACATTTTTTATTCATAATATATTTACTTGATTATGTCTATACCTCCCAAAAGGTATAAATTATATTCTAACTTATCTACAACGTGTGTAATTTAATTGCGCGAATGAAATCATTTCCTTTTTTAGACGCCAATCCTATGTTAGCTGGCATACGGCAGCGTCGATCGAGTGAATTTTTGCCTTGTGTTCAACATTGAATAACACAGAAATTCGTTGTTGCTGTTGTTGCATTGGCACGATATCACCACACTAATTTTCGATTAAAAAGTGTATAGTTGTGCAACAACGCAACGTCGTCGCGTCGGCTATCAATTAGCTTATGCAATTTCGATCAAGCAATTTATTAAAACGCTGCTTTTTATTCGGCGAGAATGTGATGTAATTTTACGATATTGATATGTGTTTCCATGTTCGGTCGCGTTCAAAAACTAACAAACTAAAATAAGCCTCAGGACTATTACTATTTCCTCTACAATTTTTCTATAATTTTATTATAAAAATGCAATAAAAATGGTCATTCATAATAAAAACTTATTGATTCTTTAGACAATTTTAAGACATTTTGAAGTTAAAAGGGAATTTGATTATTTTTAACTAATTTTTTGTACTTCCATGTCAAAATAACCACTTTTAGACTTTTAATGCAAGTTTTTTCTAAACATACGTGCTAAATAATAATTAAATCTGTAACTTTTTAACAAATTTTCTTAAATACACTACTCTATACTGTAAATAGTCACCACAAATAAATTTCTTTATGGTTTTAAAATATGACTTTAGCCATTTTTCTGTAATTTCCTTATATCTTGTAATTAGGCGTGCACAGAAATTTGCCTTGAGGTGGCTCGTCGATCAAACATACAATCGATAGCTAAATAAATAAAATAAATATGAGTCGTCTGATAAGTCTTAACAAGTAAAAAGTATAAAAATCAGAGAAAAACACCAAAAAAGTTGCAAAAAATGCACAAAAATGCGGGAAACTAATCATACAGTATAGGTAATATAAAATTTTGTATTTTTTTGTTTGTTTTCATTAAGTTTTATATTTTTCCTACGTTTTTAAATTTTTTTCCGCATTATTTCAATCGTTTTTAGCATTTTTGCATTATTTTCCCCGCTAGTAATAATAGCGAAAAATGTGCTAATGACTGATTTTCGTACATTTTTATACTAAACATTTTATCCGCTGTATGTGTATAACAATTATCTTTTAACGCTATCTTTACCATATAACATCTTTTTGCACCTATTGCGCCGGTGCTTGCGTACGTACGTTGTACATTTTGCAGTTATTTGTAACGTTCCCGCATGAAACAGAGTATGTAATGTACAAAACGTATCGTTCACACTCGCACACAATTACTTTTTGTAGTAAATGAATTGTGCAGCGCGCACCAAACACAAAACAAGCGAGTGCAGAAGAAAAAAACAACCAAACAAAATGTTGTTTAATTGCACACCAACAACAACAACAACAACAAATGATGATGGAAATTATGACATAGTTTTTTTTTTTGATTGGCAATATAAACGTTAATTGCTAATTGTCCGTTCCACTACGAACACGTTCGATCAATTATCAATTATTGTTTTCTTTCGCTTATTATTAACAATGTTACTGTTAAAAAAATTGGCTACGTTTGTTTCAATTAAAATTTTACGTTTTTTTATCATAATAATTGTCTTTTTAGATTTTGACAAGCGTAATCGTAAATTTTTTTTGTAACATCGCAAATATTTTATTCAATTTAATTATTTTTTAATGAAAATTTATAATTTTTAAATAAATTTGTAAATTATTTGATTACTTTTTAATGAAATTTTTTAATATTTTGATTCTTTGAATAACAATAACAATTCACATTAAATGTGATATTTTTTACAAATTTTAAATAAAATTGACACCTTTTAGTAAATGCAAAGACCGAATATTAGTGAAAAGCATTATGCATACTTTCAATTAACACAAAATAAGTAAAGAAAAAAAATGAAATAGTGAAATGAACTCATTGTTTTATGGTAGCTTTTTGTTAGAAATTTATTCATTGCCACAACGTTTATTGCTAATTAGGCAGCGCAGCGTTATTAAATCGTCTACCACCAACTGGTAGGCAGTGTGTGTGTGCCACTTTATCACCGATTCGATCAAGTGAGACCACCGATTTTCCTCATATAATTCATATACGCCGCGGCAACATATTCGCATCGCGGCTAATTAGCTATTCCAGCCGTTAAACAATCTTCCACATAAATTTTATTGTTTCTTGTTTAAACAATTGTGCATCCGACTCAAAAACAAGCAATAACAAATATTTCATTTTCATAAATAAATACATTTATTTATTTTATTTTATATATACATATATTGTTGTGTTTTTGTGTTTGCAAGAATTATTACATAACGTTTTTTTTTAATAATGTCAGCGCGCATTGTGGCCTCCCCACGCGGTAATATGGTTTATGTATCAAAATGCAATAAAAGCGACGATTTGTCATGTTAAACAGTTCGCTTTGGCTAAAGAAAAAAGAGAATATCTATGTTCGATTGTATAATGCATCAGTTCGCTGGCATCCGATGAATATTCAACGCCATTAAATCATCTGCGCGCTGCGTCGATTTCCATAAAGTGGCTTTTTAGGTAAGATTTTCATACAATGGCGATGAGACAAAGTATGTATAGTATATGTACACGGGCAGCTATTTTCGTCAGTGACATCGCATTCGAATTAATCAGTGGAACGTCTACGACACGAACTAATTTATTATTTACGAGCTAAATTACGAGGATTTTCATACTTGAATATTCATTTTACGAGAAGAGTATCTCATAAAAATGTCACGTTGATGATGATAATGGTGAACAGCCGCAACACGAAAATGAGAAAAATTAATTGGTGGAAATTTTGTGTGGAAATAATTTTGCATTTACATATTTATTATGTTGTTGAACACGTATTACACCAAAACATTTTTTTAGTGAAATGTTGTAAAATAAATTGTGAAAAGTTAAATTTTTAACATTTAAGTGCAAAAATATTATTTTCAATTGATAGTTCTTCTTAAAATGATAAAAGCAATCAATTTGTAAAAAGCTATGATAATTTATAATCAAAATTATGAGAATACAAACCAAAAAGCCACATTGCATCATTTTTAACTACAAAAAAATTGTTTTCAATTGATAATTTTCTGTAAATTGATACGAACAAAAAAATATTGTAACAATTTATGACACATGCAGACGCGCAAGATTATGTAAAGACTAAAGATAGAAGAAATACAAGGGTGGTCTGATAAGTTTCTTACTTTTTAGACTTTTTTGCTGGTTTTACTACGTTTTTAGTTTTTATGCTAATTTTTTTGGCACTTTTCTTGCAAAAACTAGTAGAAAGCGCAAACAATGGTAAAAAAGACACAAACGTTGTAAAAAGCGTAATGGCTTCTAAAAAAATCAACAAAAAACACGAAACGTAGCAAAAGAGCAGAAAAATAGTAAAAGACGAGCAAAAAAGTTGAGACAAATAAATATATAACTAAAAAAATCATTTACTTTATCATTAAAATCCTTTATATAAAGCTGAATTTTAACATGAAAGAATAAATATTGATATTTTTCTTTAAATCAAGATATATTCAAGGAAATTGATAAAATATATTCTACAATGTAAGAATTATCTATCTGTCTGTTTTTCCGCGCTGCTACTACTTCACTACTACGTGGAATTTACGTTCGAATGCAAAACGCAAAACTGTCGCGGTGACCTACGACTGGCCGCACAAAGTCGCAGCAGCAGCAGCACCAGCAGCAAGGAAAAAAATCTGTCGCGCTCGATATATTATATGTATGTATAATATGTATATGCGCACGGCACACGCATTAATTAACTCGCAGCCGATTCCATTCGGTGAATGAAAGCGGCAGCGCCAACAGCACATGTCACATTCTATTCTCTTCGCTCAATACGAAATTGTGGGTTGATCAACCTCGGCAAAAAGAAGTGAAAGTCGTTATATTAGACCTTATAATCAGTGAAATTTTATTTATGTATCGCCGTTTTTTTTTCTTCATCTCTCGTTAATAGTGTGTGGTAGGTAGGTAGGTAGTTGGTATGTGTGTACGCAACACAGAGCATCGGCGTGTTAATGAACATGAATGTCATCCGATGTTTCGCGATTTGCGCCATTCCTCTCATTTGTTTCAGTTTCGTTACGATGATCGAATTAATATCGCAAGCAGCGCAGGTAGTATGCATGCATGTGTCGAAGATATTTGTGTTACTGTGTTATAAGGAATAAAGGTGTGCTTCTTGAATAACTTACGCTAGAATACAGTGGCGTAACTACCTACATGCCACTCATATCAATCATATTTTAACTAAAAATACTGTTTTTGTTAATATCATTTTAGTAATTCTTGTTAAATTTTTGTTCAAATTACAGAATAATACAATAATTTAACAATTTTCAGTCAAAAATACTTAATCTTGGTAGAAATAATAAAATTTCAATGATCTTGGAGTTACAGTACAACAAATTCACACATTTTTACCACCCATTTCAGCAAATTCATAAATAATTCACACAAATGATAAATTTTGTAATTCTATAACATTTTATCTTCAAATTGAAAAATTATTGAATATTTAAAAATTCAAACAATCATTAAATGAAAGATTTTCAACAATATTAGTCAATGTATTTAATGTATTCTTCAAATTTCCATGCAAATCATATTTTTATCAACATTACTATTGTTTACTTAGTGCAAACGTAAATTGGTTGAAAAACGCTCACCATTAATGAAAAAAGATAAATTATACAAATTATTGGATGACAATTAGCAATTATTTTCTATTAACTTTAATAAACAGAAATGATGTTGATGCACATAGAATCAGTTCATTTCGCGCATCAAGTGCATAGACGTTTAATGCGTGCAACGAAACGTAACCCAAATCAAATAATCTACAATAACATTATAACTTGACTGAAAAAAGGTGCATAAATACAAGTAAACACAAATATTTCATTTTCCAGTGAAAATTAACACTTTTTACAACTGCGTCATCGATTAAAATTTCTAATAAAGTAACACAACAATCAACTTTTTTGCAAGTGTGTTCATTTAGCAGCGCAACGCCAACTTTCTTGTCGCGATCGATAATTTTCTAATTGGGCCCTCATTATGCAATTTGTAATAAGCCACTGATCCGAATAGCAAAAAAATGCGCCAATTTAAGGAAAAAAGGAAAGAAGCAGAAGAAGAGGGAAAAAAACCAACAAGCAAAGCACACGGCGCGAGCACACAGAACGTAATTATACGTCGTTCTAATAATTTGCATCAATGTGGTTTACAAAAAGTGCATTCAACTCCGCCGCGCGCCGCCCGATTTCGTCTGTTTGCCTGTGTTTTTTTTGTTGCTGTTGTTGTTGCTGCTGCTGCTGCTGCTGCCGTTGTTTTCGTAATGCATTCGCGCGTTCGCCAAACAAAAAACAGCGACGACGACTTTTCCGCAGCGTGGAACGAAAACAACAACGTACTCTCAGCCGCCATAATTTTTTGCGCGCTTTTCAAAGCGTATCCAATCGTAATGCACACTTAAAGTGTGATTAATTCGCTTTTGTTTCATAAATCAAGAAAACTGTGCGCGATTACATCTCTCTGCGCCTCCATTCAATTCGATCAAGCATCAAGTCGTGTGGCGGAAAAATGTCATAAATGAAAATTCATGGAGTGGCAGAAAAGTAATTAGACTCTTCAGAATAGTTCACTTGGACAACCACACACCGATGGAGACGTTGTTACCACTTTTGGTAGCAGCCGTTAAAGTCTTCAATCAGTAGGCTCTTCATCATGTCTCTTACACTCTTTTGGATGATTTCTAAACTACCAAAATGACGTCCTTTCAGGGCATTTTTCAATTTAGAAGAAAGAAAAAAGTCACAGAGGCTGAAGTGAGGTAAATAGGGAGGTTAGGGAACCACAGGAATGCCTTTAGAGGCAGTGTGACAAGGGACATTGTCATCTATTTATCACCTGATCTCAGCCTCTGTGACTTTTTCCTTATTCCTAAACTAAAAAATGTGCTCAAAGAACATCATTTTGGTAATTTAAAAATTATCCAAAAAACGGATATGCTGAAGACAATACCAAAAGTGGGAACAACGTCTTCATCGGTGTGTAGCTGACCAAGGCAACTATTTTGAAAGGGATAACATTGATAGAAACTTTGGTAAATAAAAAATTAGTTTTATTACTTTAATGTCACTCCATGTATATCGTATACATATTGGTGCGCTATGAGAAATTTCTCGCATTATATGTTCATTCGACTTGTTCCCAATAAGGCTGTTTCACGAACTGTCAAAAACAATCCAATATGGCGGCTGCAGGTAATCCGGTCATTTTTTTTACATTGCGTTATATGACGTTTCAGTATTTTTTCACACATTTTATTTTTTTGTGCCAAGTGTGGTGGAAATTAATTTAAATTTGTACATTTATTAGTAAGAATATTAATTAACCTATCGATTCATGTTCTTATTATATTTTATATTTAGAATATAACGGACTTTTGTGCTGTTAAGTGTTGCTCAATGTATTATTATTATATTGTTATTAGTATGTAGTATATGTATACGCTTCTTGCGTATTCGGAA
>JARJDW010003424.1:0-21276 GCA_030264715.1 Adinopsis sp. GC000173
AGGTCATGAATTAAGGTCAAATGTTGCAAAATATATGATAAAATGTTAACATGAGTTTAATGTGGCATGCTTGACTATATTACATGTTTGTAAGAAAGGCGACCGGCTTAATTTTCTTGGAGCTTTGGAAATTCAAAAACATCTTAAAGAAAAACATACCGCTAATGAACGAGCAACAAGAATTAGGTCGGCCTTCTTTTATAGATTTATTACTCAATTTAAGTAGTACTTACCTAAACAATTGTATTTAACATCTCGGTTTTTCCATCACCCATCCTATTAGGAATTCGTTTACCTGCTTTCTATATAAAGTGTTCTATATAAACATACGGAACTAATTTAGTTCTGATGATGAGTACGCAACAGTCGAAACGCGTCAACAAATATATGATACTTCTATATATTTATTGTAAATCTAACCTGGAGTTTTATTTAATATTTTAATTTTAAATTTTAAAAATGGTTCACCACGAGAAAGCAACAAAATTCTTAAATTTCATTAAGTTACAACATTATCAATGCATGTATTCGGATTTCGGTTGACACAAGCAAACATGTTTCCTTCTCAAATCTGCAAAATTTACTCCATACTTTTGTTAAAGACTCATACTCCACAAGTTTTTTATATATCTGCGCAAAAAAACTTGGTAACTACCTCTTTGGATATCTTTCATGACATAATCGAGCGCCCACGCGCCCATTTTCAATAAGAGGGCTGAAACAAAGTAGATATCAACTAACCCTACGTTTGTAAGGCAATGCATGTTGATTATACCATATAATAAACAAATATAATAACATTTTGACAAAAATAGAACTTGGATAAGACTAAATATCGAGTTGGTTTCTAACAGTGATCCCTATCTTCCTTAGAAGTTTGTAATCCTAGCTCTTAGGGCACACTATCTTGATGTTTTCAGCTATTTTGAATTTTTAGTTTGCCTTTGATAGCTGGTTAACCGAATGTCGTGTTTTGGTGTATTTGGCAAGGAATCATAAAATCTGTACACAAATTTAAATTTAAAATAAAATTTATGGCGCAAGTATTCCTAGAAAAATGCTTATTTGTGATAAACCGAAAACTGCGAAGACTTTTATGGAGATATGCTTCGTGGATACCTCAAGACGTAACAACCGATGAAATCATTAAATTAATAAAGAAAATTATTTTGGAATATAGTGAATTCACTATTATAGAAGTTGTTGAGGATGTTAGCATATCAGTTAGCTCAGGTCATCTAATTATTTTAAATTTCATCATACTTGTGCTGGCGAAATTTGCTTGTTTACCAACTGGCAAGTCATTGCCTTTTGGCGATTATTTGATCACAATATTATATGCTATATTAACTGCTGGAGAAAAATCTATCATCATAAAGTAAAATAGTTTCACCACACAATGAACTTTTTGAATATAATTCTAATTTTAATAAATAGTCGCTTTGCTTAAGAGTTAAAGTCATCTTCTCGTAAAAAAGTTATTCTGGTCCGCCAGAAACTAAGATAATATATTTTGGAATGGCAAATACACCATTGTTTGACGTTTATAGCGTGAGGTGTTGTTAACGTTCATACATTAATATTCTTCCCAAATATTAACGTCAATTTGATGCCCGAATGTTTAGTGGGAAATTATTAAGTAAACTTAAAATGATTCTAATATTTTCAAAAAGATAGTTACGTTAAGAAAATATAAGTATTTTTTTGTAGTTCTTTCAAAATTTAAAAATTCATTTTTCTTTTGTGCCAGAATACATATATTAAAATTCGTCTAAAATTTTTATTTGCATTTAAAAAAAATGTTATTTGAGAAAGAAATGAATCCTTTTTGTACACGTATCTTTAAGGCATTATTTTAAATTCCATGCGGCAAGTATATTTAAATCTGATCTATTACATCTTCGCGTTGTTATTAATAATCCGTGTTGCAAAAATCTTTTCATAAGTAATGTAGCAATTAAAATCCTCCTTTGATAACTTTCTCATTATTCAAACGAAAACGTTCCGCGCGCACTCGTATGAAACGTTGGCGGTTGCATTTTAGATTAAAAGTAATCCATCGTTGCATCGCCGCCAGCAAAAATGTGACTCTTAATACTTTGTTTGATGTTGGAACGTTCGCAATCTTTCCGACGCATTACTTTAATTATTTGATAATGACGCGTTTGCGCCTCGCGCAACGTTTGTTATTACAATCCGTCAGAGGCCTCCGCGCCGCTTCGCCGCCACCGTCGTTTTTTTGCCCGCGCACGGCATTACGCTGCATGTGAGAAATTAGTAGGCAAAAATAATTAAAACTTTTCGACAACAATGATCACTTCTTTGTAATGTTTACTACATGGCGCGTTTTGAAGATGATTTATTTATGATTTAACTTTACGGATATTTTCGTAATTAACTTCACATTTGAAACTTTCTTCGTTACATTTACTTTCTTTTATAACTGACATTTAAAGCTACTAAACTCAAACTTTTCACTGATGGAATAATATTTTTTTAAATGTTAAATGTTTTATTTTGCACAATAATTAAATTTGATGTATAGTCAAAGCGATTTATTTATTTTCTGCTAAAAATAAAAACAACAGATTTTATTTTTCAATTTTTATTATGTTAGCAAAATTTTAATAAGAGTTTTTTTATGTGAATACCGAACGCTGGGAGCTAGCAAATTTATTTGACAGTTGTGGAATTAATAGAATGAAATAAAAATTAATATTTGGTAAAGTTAGTATGAATATTTCACTATTCCAGTCTCGACATGTACTTATCAGACATGCACAATTATCAAATTGCAATTTTGCAAAAGAAACCCATTAGCCTTTTCAGATTATAGCAAATTTCTATGCAATGGTTTTCAAAGTACTAAAGGAATTCTGAAATTTACTTTAGTTTTTGGGATACAAATGAAGGGTGATCTAAGGAATAGAGAATAAACTATTTTTATAACACTTATTCAATATGAATTTATAATTTAAGCCCCCTCAAGGAGAAAAATCCTAAATAGTTAGAACCATATAAATTTTCTTCAAAATTTAGGTTCGCTGGAAAAATCTATAATTATTCTTCCTTCTCTACTATTTAAAGAAAGTCTAATTGACAACTTTCTTCCAAATAAAGGAAATGCATCATTTGTTATCTAAACGTAAGTTAAAAGCATTAAATCTTCTTTAAATATACAATAATTATTGTTATAAATTGAAATTCAATAAAATGTTAAGCTGAAATGGGATAAGTTTTGAATTTAACCATCTTTATTAAATTAGGTATAGGAGTATTTGAAAATAATAATTTAAAATCAGTGCAATTAATATTTTACAAATAGGGTTTTCCATAGTTATTGATTCCATAGAAGGTATCTAATTTAATATATTTAATACTACTACATTTTTGTATATAACAACCATAAATAACAAAATTAAAATTTCCACAAAATTTGAGTATTTAAGCTGGATTTCCTAATGAATTCCAACCTAACATAGTAATATACTTAAGCTTTGCACAAACACAATTCTAATTTATGTTATTTACTAAAAATATTTAATAAAATTTCAAAATTTTTAAACAACAAGATCGTTGATGTAAAACGGCAATGGTTTCAATAACATTATTGTTTAATGGACCACCCTATACCAACTGATTTATTATTGAAAAAAAATTAAAACATTGGTGTAATCAACGCCGAACGCATTTCCATCACACGCATGCAAAAACACACCGATTTGTGATTAATTCGCACAACTCCCAAACGTCCGTTTGTAATTTTTGATTTCGTTCCCGCTAATCAACAGCGCGTAATTATACCCGAAGTGTCATCGCAAATATTGAAAAGATGCACCAACGATCAATCAATCCATAGGTAAAAACAAGTAAATTAAAGAACGTAGCGCAAGATTTTCGCCGAGGAAGAGATGTGTCGTGCGGACGAGTGGAAGGTCCGGCGGTTTGGCGACCGGTCGGTCGGTTCGGGTGGTGTGAGCGGCGGATGGTAAATCGGGCGTGAAGAGCCGGATGACATTTAATCAATATGGAGCTTCTGTGTGTGGATGTATAGTGTGTATGTATGTGTGTGTGGTGTGGACACTCTCGGTCACACATCCCTTCCATTTCCATGTAACCATACGTACACATAAAACCAATTATCAGTACATGTATATAAATACTTGCAACCTATAATCATACATTAAACGTGCAATATATGCAAATTGGATGAATTATTGATTTCGGACAAAGTCAAACAGTTAGCGTCTAATAATGAAGGCGACGACGCGACTCACACAACGCACATATATACACACACACACATACACTTTGCCCTTCGAAGCGTCTTTTTTTCTGCCATCAGTCTCAATGGAATACTGTGAAAAACACACTGTTTGGCTTCATAGACGCTTGTTATACAGGGTATAATGGCGTTACGATGTCAGTTACTTTCATTTAGGTATTGAACTATGTAGGGTTGCACTATACAGACTTTCTTCCAAACTCTTATGAATGTAATACAATATCGTGAAAAATAAATTTCATAGACGTTATCTGCTATACAGAGTACAACAAAATTACAGGCTTTATGATATTTTTTACGTGCTATGTCAAATTATATGTTGCTCAACATATTTTGTGCTATAAAATTGATTAAAAAATTACATAGATGCGAATCCGCAAATTTATCCAGGTTTGAGATGTAGATGTCCTGACTAATGCCATTTACAAATTGATCCAAACACTTTAACTCTGGCTTCAAAATTTCAAATCCTGGTCAACGTGAAATCTTCTATGATCAGATCTTTGCATATCCATTAATAAATTCTGCGAAATTTTCAAAAGGTTGCTGTAGCTTCCTAAGGTTTAACTTGCTGGAACTCTATTATCGGATGAATTCGGAAATATCATTAAATGAGCCATCTACATCTCAAAACCTGCGTAAAGTAAACAATTTACATACTTTATTTAAAAAAAATGTTTGTTCCAATAATTTTTTAATTTTTTATGCGACGAAATGACAGACAATATGTTTTTTAGCATTCAAAGTGTGATAAACGTTTTCAAAATATATATATATATATATATAAATTTGTTTATACTGGGATATCAAAAAGTTACTTTATAAACCGCAACTTGATGCGAGAAGTACATACTTTTTACACATTAGTCCAGGAGATAAAGCCAGAAAAAAGTCGAAAATTACGAACAAGCAGAATTTTGGTGGAGACCTTTATTTCGATCTCCTAAACATAGCCTGAAAAGTCTAATTAATTTAAGACGCGAACTACTTTATTATTGTTTAGGTATCATACCATACCTATCTATAGAAATTGTAAATTTCGAATACTTTTTCAGCAATTACAATCTATATGCGAGGCTTTGTTCGTAGCAAAATAGACTTGCTGAGGCGTTACATCAAGATGATGGGCTCGACTGATTTTTTCAGTGATTACAGCATATATACTCTGTCCTTCAAGGCGCCTCTTTTTATACACCGTCATACTCAAAAGAATGCTGTGCAAGCATAATATGCTTGACTTCCAACGCGGTTGCCATACACGGCGCAACAAAATCATGAGCTCGGATGGTTTTTTTCTATAACTATAATGTTAGACGATGTGATATACAAAACTCAACTCAAAAGTAAGTCTAGCTGAAGTTTAATTAAATATTCTGCTTATATTTTAGTTAAAAATCATAAAACAATTATGATCTATTTGCTTTGAGTGAAATAAAAATATGGTATAGGTATAGCTTTATTTTGATTAAATTAATTCGTTTCGATTCGTAATAAAAGTTGAATGAATTTTAAATCAAGTTTTATTTCGTGCATAATTCTTTCGTTCAATTTCTATTAAATGTTTGCATTTTGTAGGATTTGTTTGGCTGATTCGAATAATTTTTAAATTAAATTATGAATGGATTGAATAATTAATGAATTAGAATGTGAGTTGCAAAAGTTTTCCCATGTAGACGTTCAAACATTCTAACATGAAAAGTCGTTCTTTTGCTGGTGGCAGTGCAACCATGGATTATTTTTGATCTCGCATGCAAGTTTGCATCCTAGTTTGGAAGTTCATTAGAGTAGTTGCACTCCCGAACGCTTTTCCAACAACAATGGAAACTGTATGCTATTGAAATACAAAGTTGGTTTTGTCTTATCCTACTCCGTCTTGTCGTCCTTTTTCCACCCTTCTCCATCCACCTTCTCCTTGCGCGCCACCCGAACGAGCGAACAACGTGCCGGCGAGAGAGACTTTACGATGCGCTCTATGTAAAAGAGGGTTAAGCTTAATGGAAGGAGTACATTACTGAAATAACTTTCAGTTCGCCGTTCTATACACAAACTTGCACACTTTACTATCGCAAAACTATATTAAGATTATAACCGTCTATATACACAGTGAAACATTAATATGTAATTACCGTAATACTTCAATTAATATTGCTTTCGCTAAATTTATTCAAAACTTTATTATGATTTACAATGCATTAACAAAATAACTAAACTAAATATGAATCAACTTTAAACGATTGATTTTATATTTTACATTGTTTATAAATTCAATGAAATGTCTTTGCGGTGTTTCCCATTAATATCAACAATTAACGTAACGTTGTGTTAAAACCTTTTTAATGTACACGTATTGTAAATCTTTCAGATTAATAATTTCATGCGAACATTGAATTTTTGAGATCATATCCGGCAGCTTTAACTCATATGTTAGCTCCCCCGATAATAAGTTTTTGAAAATTTAAATTTGGGGAAAGTTGGACAATGGCGACTTCCGGGTAATGCCGCAACCTGGTCTATCTTAAAACTTGTTAGGTGTAGAGATCAGAAAAATGCATAAGTATGTACCTTGCAAACATTGAAGAAGCTAACATAATGCAAAANAAATGACGACAGTTCCTCAACAAATAAATTAGAATTAGATCTGATAATATATATTATACAAAGAGGCATTCTGCTATAAATTGCTGAATATGTTAAGATAAAGTTTGCACTAGATAGCCTTTCATATCTTCTTGAAATAAAATTTGTTAAACGGGGTAATGACGTTCCAAGCTTAATTTAATAGGAATTTGGAAAAAGCAACGAATGATGGTTTAGGTGTGAACTATGTTCAGAATGATCTACACGGAAATAAATTTTAAAAAATATTTGTGAATTTTACTGCAGAATTGAAAGATAATTAATACTTATAGATTTTCTGGCTGAATGATATGGTATAAACCTCATCATTAAATATTTAATATTTCTTTATCTGGTTTATAATACTGTTTGGCAAGCACTAAAAAGCACACCAAACTTATTTAAAAATGTCTAAACTTGAAACAAGAACTCCCCAACATATAAAATAAGCAACCCCAATAATTTTATCGATTTTCTTCAACGAAGTTTATAGAGTTTCTTTTAGTTTTATTTGTATCATATTTACAGTGTTCATAGTTATGCTTGATTTTTTGTACGTGTATTTAATTCAAAGTTAAAAAAGTATAAATTAAAATAATTTAAATAACTGCAACTTCTAAGAAAACTTGAGCAACTTTACATTCTTCGTTGATCAAAGCTTGTTAAATAAATAAAACTGGTAAAGCTTAAATGAAATAAAGTAGAAATAAATTAATTGTGCGCTTGTTTGAAGATAATTTTGCTGCGCCCTGTATGTGACGTTTTCGCAAAAATCACAAACCAAAATAATTACGACGCAAAAAAACGTTTATTTATCACGAGTATGATATATGTCAGTAGATTTCGTCCTTTTTCTCCGCTACTCAACAACAACAACAACAACATCCAACCGGCAAAAAAACATTTTGCTTTTAGTGTGTCAATTTATATTACCTAAGCTTCACTAAACTTTTTTTTTCGGAGGAAGGGGGGCGGTCGGTCGGCGAAAAAAGCACACGCACGCAGGCAGGCGGGCGCGCAACGGCAGCGAGAGAAAAAAAATACGAGCAGATAAACGAAAGGCGAAGATATTTATTCTGTGTATTCGCTGTCGTTATAGCAACGCACTTGTTACATAAATGTGGGAGAATGCGTCATTAAAATTCATTACAATGTTGTGACGTAACCGTTAAATTAGGAATTAGTAATACTTTGCAAGTGGAACGTCGACGATTATTTATGAAACGCACGCAATAGTTTTTCCTTTGCGTTTTGTTTCGCTGTACTACTAATGCCCCGACTGGGTGGTGGCGGTTGAACCAGCCGCCATCGCACGAAGAATCAAATTATTTCAATGTTGGTTTTTTATTAGCATATTTAATTAAAACAGCAAAATTTGCTAATTATGGTTAAAGGCAACAAAAGAATCACGCTAATGTTTAAACGATTCTGCTAAATCTAAATTGCAGTAGTATTTTTTAACAGCAACAATTTTATTTATTTTAGGAAATATTAAAGATTTTTCATAAAAGTAATCTTATTTCCATCAGGAACAAAAATGCGCAAATTATCATCTTCATATTCGCCATGTTATGCTCTACCACTTTGAGAAAGATATGTGCCTGATCATCGAAATCCGATGATCAACCTTTTCCTTCCTCATCTGCAAAATTTGTGTCGCCCATTTTGAACCCTTTGAACCATCTTTCAATTTGCTGATTGTTCACTCGCCGAAAAGTTCGTTGAGATCGCAAAATGACTCTGCCGCCTTCCAAACTTTCCCAAAGTGGTAGAGTATAATATGGCAAATATGAAGATGATTTTCGGTGCGCATTTTTGTTCCTGAAAAAACGTAAATTTTATGAAAAAATAATAAACAAAGAGAGAAGAAAAGCCGCTATAATTATGCACCAACCCAATAGTCCTATCGAAATAGAATAGATTTATAGATTTTAAGTAAAAACCTAAATTTTATAATTTCATTTGCCAAAGTTTATAATTTTTAATTAAACAATAAATTTTATGTAAATTAGGAAGAAAAAACGATGTTACATTAAGCAATATTCGAAAAATATTAATGGATTTTTAAAACAACGTACTATTGTTTGTAAATAGATGATCTAATTTTGTGAAATGAGGTACTAATCAATGTTATTGTTTAAACTTTAATTTCGAATTAATTTCCAATCGTATACATACATTAAGATTAATTAATGCAAGCCCGGTCAATCAATATTAATAATATTAATAGAAATGTGATATAATTCTCATTGAATATATTAATGTAGAAATTAAATGGCTGATGGCATTCATTTTTTTTCTATTATTTCTCGCATAGATATATGTGTAGATTAATGAATGCATTGTCGAAATTGCATGTTGTAAAATAAATTGATTCGAAAAAGTAAATGGAAATTAATTTGTTTTGTGCGAGCCTTGAAATACGCTGTTATGTTATAACAAATTATTTATGTTAATTTATTATTATTGAACATATATTGAGTTTGTTTTTGTATTAACATTTATGACTAATTTAATTATTTTATTTCTACATTCTTTGTTGCCATAAAAATTTTGTTCAATCAACATAGAAACTATATACTTATTAGATAATATTTTTTTAAAAATGGATATACGTATAATAGCTAATTTTACATTACAATACTAGTTGAAAAATACAATTAACTATTTAATACTCTTATAAACTATAAATTAGCAATTACTATGTATTATAAACAAACAAGTATTTATATTTAAATTAAGATATATGATTTATATTTTCAAAAATTAGTAACAAAATAATTAGGTAGTTCATAGACGGAGAGGTCCTCAAAAATGATTAGAGAATCAAATTGCCAAAGACAGGCAACAAATAATAATTATCCACGCTGGATCAGTAGTTGTTAACTAGATTTCCGACAACTTAATGAGACAAAGTATAGATATTTAATATTAAGGAGTTATAAATATTTTATAAAACGATTGGCGAATAATTGATTTGGCCAGGCAAACAACTAATAGGTAATTAGATATGTAAATTCATTAGGAGAAAGAAAAAATATATGTACCTAAGTAGGTACTTAGACCAAAAGAAATCTAACTGAGATATTTTTGGTCATTTTCACGCATTTTCCAAACGTCTTTCGACCCGTTTCGATCTGAAAGTCTATCAATTTCGGGTAAAATTTTGAGAAAATCGCATGGAAAACGCGTAAAATAAACAAAAACTAGCAAGATTTGTTAAATCGATTTTAGTTCGGAAAATGCGTGAAATACACTAAAATGTCAAATTTTCTAGTTATTCATTGTTTTTTTTGCATTTTCCGCGCGATTTACAAAACATTGCCATCAGAAATTGTTAGAATAAGGCTAGCGCGAGATAGGGAAGGTGAAAACTGGATAAAATTGCTTAGAAAAAGCATGAAAGACGAGTCCAAACATATTTATTTAATATTTTAAGTTAATATATCTTCTCTGTGGCTAGACATAATATCAGCACTTATTAAAATTATCTAATGTAATAAATTAATTCTGAAAATTTTTGATTTTATCCCAATTTTAGATGTTAATCTTCGATTATTTCAAGTAAAGAAAAACGGCTTATCTTTTTTATACCAACGTTTCTAATAAGTGTATAATAGAAGTACATATAATGATTTAGGATTACCAATTAACCAACAATTTCGAAGAAACTGAATATATCTAACGATTTATTAAAATTTTAATTTAAAAAATTCGAAATAAATGTGAAACGCGTAAGGTGATCCTCAAAAGTGATATAAAAAATGTAGAAGTTATGTGAGTTTATGTGATATTATCATATTATACATGATCGTTACCGCCAAAAGAAATTGCCAATTGATACGCAGTCTGAGTCATCGGCCTACTCAAATCTATCGTAATACAAAAGATGTTTTGCACATGTTTTTGCCCATTACAAGCCTACTCGAATTCTCGGTAACGTCTTTATTAGTTCATTCAGTCCTTTTCGTTTTTATGAATTTTATTTAGGACCTTTGTGACTTTTTTATATTTATTAGCACAGATATCTAGCGGCAGAAATCTTTCAGAGTGCAAATTTTATTACCGCGTCTTTGAAATTTCCTACCCGAGTTGGCCGTATTGTATTTTTTATATTATTATAGTCGATTTGGTTTTAGGAATTAGGTTAAAATTGTAAAACGATAAAAAATGTTCTGCGAACAAAGAAAATATATACGACTACACTCACAATCAGTCTAATATAGACCTTCAAAGACCCTTGAAAAGATAATATTTACCAGGCTCTTTACAAATATTGTACTATACTGTCAAAGTTATTTCATATTTTAGTGGGACAATCTACTATTATAAGATGAAATATTATTGTGTAATAACGTTTCTGTATGTTTAAATCAAAATTGCACTTAATAATATAATAATTAGTAGAATCATTTTTGCACTCTTTAACAACTTGATGAGATTAAACAGATTTCAAGTTTATGACAAATTTTGACCGTTTAATAACTTTTTGGGTACTGAATATACACTTGATAAATTCATTCTGTAACAAATGGATCTGGACACTGTAGCAAAACACAGACCAAACCTACCCTTAGAAGAATTTACGCTAGGTAAACCGTTAATATATGGCAGTTCGCAAAAATGCTCATTTGAGGTGTTATGTATAGTCATAATTAGTGGATCTTAGACATAAACTGCAAATAACTGCAACAAACGATTTAACCATAAAGGAAAAGAATTAATATAATGATAACAATTTAACAGTAGAAGAATGAGCCTCCCCGCGGTTAACTCTTCAGTCCACCTCTGTAAAAACTTGAGTTTGTGAGGTATACCAAAAATTCTATGAGATAATGCAAGTTTGCTAGGTGTCTACATTCATTTGTATATACTATAAGTACTGTAAATAAAAATTATCTAAATATAAGATCTTTAACACAGGAGGTAGGTATACGTTTACGCTTATGGGTGACATACTATTATGGTTTCTAATGAAGTTATTTCTCTGCAATTCTTAGGTCCTAATCGTTAATTAGAAACACCTTGTATAGGAATCATTATTTAAATAATTCAAATAACTACGTCTATCGCTTATATTCACAAAATTTGATGGTGAGTTTGATAAAATAAAAACTAAATACTTTTTTAAGCTCAGCACAAGTATAATGTTGAAACAAAATTGGAAATGCGCAGTTTAAAGGTTAATAAAGATTTTATTACTATATATTTAAAAACTATTCAGAAAAAATTAGAAATATATACTTACAAAAAATAAATTTATGGAAACTAGATTAATATGTTTGCACATTTATATTAGAATATCTTAATATCCTAGAATGTTGGAATTATGTGTATTTTGAAGTTAGATTTGGATCCGACTTTTCAATTTACTTTGCGTAAAATTCTTAACTTTTGTATGAAAAATGAAATTGATCTGTGATATCAATAGCATCTATTATATTATCATAGTATTAATATTTTCCAACAATATTAAATAAAAATGACAATAAGAGAATTAAGAGATTTTAAATAATTGAAAAATTTCCATATAATGTTATAAATTACCAATTAGCAATATACTTTTTCGATAAAAAAATACGTAATTAAAGTTTTGTACTTGAATTAAAACTTCTACGATGTAATTAACCGGAATTTAAAAGTAAATAATATTTCCTTTCAAGAAATTTATAAATATTAAATGTAGCTGCAATAGATGTAAATTGGTAGCGAGCCAATTTAAACAAAATTTATCATAGAAACAAGCAAAAATTATCATTTGAAGAATATTGAACGAATTTTGGAAGTATGGCTTGTTGTTTAATTATTAAACGTATGTGAGATGTTACGCAAAACATTTGTAAGAAATTAGTCGGCCAATCTCTATTACATAATCTAAACTAATCCACTTATAAAACAAATTAATTTACATAGGTTTAAAACAACATGGCATATAGTTAGGGTTTGTATAACCAGTAAACTTTATACTAGATAGTATAAACTTTAGATATCCCTCCTACACGTTCTAAGTCATTTTCATTGTTTCAACCCCCAAAACCATTGCTCGTAGATTTCATACAATTATTTACTAATTTCTTATAGCAAACAAATCAACAACTATTCCATTCAGATAATTTTAACCTGTCTCTAGAAATAATCATGATTACTAATTTAATTTAATTGTCAATTTCATTTTTATATATAAAAACAATTTTTTAACATTTTTACATTCTTAAATAGGCCTACTTTGCAGAGAAGAAGAATGTTTTCATTATGCTTAGAACAACTTACAAAAGTGAGCAAAGTTATTATTCCAATTTATATATTTTGTATTAATTCCCTTGCATTTTCTGTAAGGTTTCATTATATTGACTACTTGTAAATTGTTTTGAAACGTTGAAACGTTTGTTATAAAATTTCAAGCTTTACAATTAAATATTTGAACTAAAAACCGAGAAACAGTAAAAACTGATATCACCCACCACCACTTCTTTTGAATTTCATTGAATTAACTGCAACCCTATAAAATTGCTATAGCACAAATCGCTCATAGTCAAGAATTAAAATAGCTCTTCTGAATCTTAAAACTAAATTGCATAATGTTTTTCTAATATATGCGCCATCGCCAAACTCTAAACAAGTCAAAAAGTACAAGAAAACTCTATTAGAGGGTATGCCGTTAGCATCCTGACACCAAATATTTTGCACAATTTAAGTCAATCTGCAATGATACAAAGAGACGCTATTATATCTTATTTATAAGATCGTCGCTCAGAACTTTCAGTCCACCTAGTCACCCTGAAACTCTATGATTCTGTGCTGCTAGATTCTCGCACTAAAACGCAAGCATGCTATTTTCGAACTGATCGCGGTGCTTGGCTATGAATGACGTCCTGGAGGAAGTTGATGTGAGGGCTCCTTGACTTGTTGGTGTGTCTCTCGAAAGCGATCATAGGGGTTTTAGGTCCAGACTGTTGGGAGGCGAAAAGTCCTTCAAAACACATATCAATATTCATCAGTTAATCAGTTATAAACAACAGCGAGAATCAAGCAGATCATAGAGGTCCAAAGTAGCCACATGAAATGAAAGTTTGCAGCAAGGGTCCTTTAATTGAGGTATAGGTAATTTGTTTGTATATTTGTATAATGAACAAATTTGTCTGCAAAATATGTTATCCGACTTTTAATGGATTACCCTATACAGTATACTCTTGGTTATGTATGTTCTGATTGTCCGTGTATGAATTTTCGCACATCGACTTTATTTTTTATTTGAAAAATGTGGAAGTTGTAAATTAATTACTGTTTGCAATTTTTTAAACGTCGTTATTATAAATTGTAAAATTATTGTTAAATCCAGCGATTTTGAGTGAAAACTAAAAATAATTATTTAAAAAACAAACAAATCTTTACGTATAATATCAAATAATAATAAAAAGGCACCAAATTTTTGCTGCACACAAACAAAATTTCTACAGCCCGCTCTGGATTCATTAATTAATGAAATATAATTCTAACAAACAGCGAATAATTATAGAATCAGCCGAATTGTATTGTTTATAGTTTCCAGTAGCCTTTGCTTACATTAATCAGTTGCCAAAAAATACTTGCATTATATTATTTGAAATGTTATTATGAAAATTAGTAAACTGTGTACATACATTGCAAACATGTATATAGGTAGCATATAGTTTAAGTGCAAATATAATTGTAATCGTAGAATGAAAATCACTATATAGAAAAATCCATCGAAACCATCATTTCGATCGTAAAACATCCGCATCTCGCATTATGCGCGGTACATAATGCATATAAATATAAATTCAGCAGCAGGATATAAAAATGTATTTACAATGGCATGTAAGTGGTGTAGTTTCTTTCAGCGCGCTCGCGCCGTACGTATGTACGAGTATAGAGCGCATAATATAAAGGGAAAACCAAAACTAGATTCGAAAAGCAGCGTATAGAAGCGCGTTGAATGTGTTGCATAGCATATAACATGAGGCGGATTGCATTTTCTCTACACGGCTGCCAGATAATGCATTGTTTGTATGGCGCACATACACAATATTCAATATTATGTTAATCAAGTGGAAGCTGTATGTGTGCGGAGAGCGAGAACGCACCTTACCAACATCTTTGTTTTACTTTATCTATCGGCGTACGAGCGTCAAGTGAACTGGTTCCATAGAATCATTGACCCGTTACAAATGCACCAACAACAACAACAACAACAACAACAACAATATGAATAAGTTTTATCAGGCAGTATTGCCAGCCGGCAGGCTCATTTCGAATATTACCGATCATCGTTTTGGTTGGAAAACCGACTAAGTGATGTGCAGCAACGAGCATGTAATAATCAAAGCGTACATAATATATACGAGGCAATTTCTCATCGTACGGTGGAAGCTTCTTCGCTTCCAGCACTACTCCGCTCGTTCGGATGAGGAGAATGCCGTACGACGTGTGACAGCCGCACATTCAGCTATACGCTTCCGCATTGTAGCAAACCATACAATATACAAAATTAATTGAGAATGCTGATTGCTTGCTAACTATTTTTAGCGCAATGCTTTATCATTCCATCATATTTACATATCCGCGGACATAAAAACAAACCAATTTTGACTCACCTCAAGATGTTTATCCACTTTTAATCATGTCAATCGCATCCAAATTCTGGCAACACTGAGCGAATCAGGAGTAAATCATGAAAACCTAAAAACAATTTTTAATTAATACTGTTGCAAAGTAAAAAACAAACAATATGTCAAGTAAGATTAAAAAAATAGGTATCGATTTTCCATCGTCGCGTTATGAGAAATTCTTTAGATGCGAAGTTATTGTTATTAAACAAGCATGAGTCTGTATTGTTATTTCACCCTTTTTTATTTTCAAGAAAAGAAAAATGAAGTTGGGCAAAACATGTGCTGAGACGCTCAGCTACTTAAGGAAGTTTATAGCGATGAGACTATGAGTTACACTACAATTTATAAGTGCTATATACGAGGTAACAAAAACTATGTTTTAAAAGACGGAAAATTTAGTCATATGTTTCGACCATCAATATTTAATATTATGGAAATCCACATTATTTGAAGTTAAATGTAGTTGGATGTCCAAATATACATATGTATACACCTATGTATGCAAGATTTAATAACTATTTCTACAATTTTATGCTACATAACCAACGTCTAACTAAGACCTTTACAGACTCATCACGAAATGAAATTTACAGTCCCTTTACAAATTTTGCTGCCTGAGAGGTTCCAAAAGGGTCAATATTATTTTCAATAGTCAGAGGAACCTCGACATACGACTTTAATTCGTTCCAAATGTTTTAACGTATATCAAAAATTCACTGCATTTTTTAAGTAGAACTATGTGTTCATATAATTCAATCATTTGACTAAAATCGTATATTGAAGTAATTTTTTTTTATCAGACCAGGTTGTAAATCAAATTAAACGTATATGTCGAAGTTTCACTGTATTTATTAACTTTGGGTCGCGGCTTATGAAAGCTAAGAAACACTGAGGCAGACAACCATAATTGCATAACCTAAAAAAAAATTGTGAAAATATCTTGGAACATATAAAATGTATAGTCAATAGTGTTTTACTCGCAATTATGGCCATACCTACGCGAAAATAATGACTGTGCCAATTATTAGTGGAATATTATATATTATAATATATAATTTGCAAAACATCAATAATTAAATAAGTACTTACGATTATAAATTAAGTTCAACATAAAAAATATCAATTGACCAAAATGCAGAAACATTCAATGCAGCATATTCATAAACTGTGAGATTAACTAGTCATTACTGTTTGTCCAATTTGCCTAAAACATTCACAAATTGATCTATTACATTTGTTATTTAGCAAAGTAGAAAGATGATTTGTGTTATTCTGGATAAGAACAGCATAATGCGAATAATTAGCAAATTTGAACTTACTCAACGGTTATCACTATATTTGCTTCATCAGGCTCAAAAGCGCACATCCAGCTTAATTCATCTTGTTTCATCCTGATTCATCCTGCTTTATCCCGCGAGTTGCAATCAACAAGTGTGAAAAGGTGGGGATTAGTACATGTAAGATGAGGGCGCTGCGCATGCTGGTTATCAGAAAATACATTTGTTTTTGTTTTGTGAAGAAAACGGTTTTTGTAAATCGAGCCTCTTATTTTATCATCAATGATAAGCCATTTACCAATTTCCGGTTGTTATTGTTCCATGCACTATTGTAAACGTAAGCAAAATATTTTTCGAGCCCAGCTGATTGCATTTTTCTATATTCAGCATGTTTCCGTTTTGCTGGCATGAGGATTAACGTAAGTTTTGATATTTAGTTGTTTCTAGATTGATATTCACTTTGCACTAACTAAACTAAGTGTATATGTTGTACATAGCTGTATCTTAATCAATATTTGCTTTTAGGGAAGAAATGGACGTAGGGCGGACAATTCTAGAACAAGTTGCATGACAAAATACCAAGGTCGGTGTCTCAATTTTCATTATTTAAATTAATTTGTTTCTACTGGGATTAGTAAATCAGACAAGTGAATGTTTTTCTTACATGCTTTATCGACAAGCGTATGTAGATTGATACGAACGAAATAAACCTAACCTATAAGTTTTACTACAATTTATTTCACAACACAATCTTATTTAAATCCAATTAGCAATCACACTTTATTATTGGAATGGGTGAAAACGATTTTTAATTTATGAAAAATCTCCATTGGTAATAAATGTGAAGAATTTATGTTAGATACATTATTACTGTGGCTGCTTTGCAATTTTTATTACACGTCGAAATGGGAAGTTAAAATGTCTTAAAATGTTTGGTTTATGAAAAATTGTAACAAATGACAAACATGTAGAGCTTTCGCTTTGGATGCAGGGTTGGAAAATGTTAATTAAACTAATGCTACCTCATATTACGCTTTATCTCTAGTAAAATCTTATTAGAAATAACATACAACTGTAGAATTAGGGTAAAATTAAAAGTAATAAAATACCAAGCGTCGAAAAATATCAACAAATAAAAAACGTGCAGATATTCGATTTGTGCAGTGCAAACGCTACTTTTTAGTACCTCATATTATGTTAATAATTTTATTTAAATTCACTTAATTTTATTAAAGTGAAATAGAACATTTCTTTGTTTTAAACTTATATATAGCTTCATTTATAATACATAGTAATTTCAGCTCGATATATAAGATATCAACACAAAATTTTTACATTTTAGCAAAATAGAATAACAGATTTTTGTAAAATTGTCTGTCGATTTTGTCAACTACAGTTTGGCATCCAAACTTCATTTTGCTAGTCGTTAGAGGTTTGTCTAATTTATCAAACATCCCTTTCTTCATAACCCCTTCGTCAATAGAATTACAAAACTTTTCACAAACAAAACATAATATAGGCTTAAATTGTTATATTTTATTGATTTTTGATTTATCTAAGTTAGAACTTATAAATTGTACTTCTAAGTTTATTTTAGGCAATTTTTTAACATTTTTAAGTTATTTGGAAATCTCGCAAATACAAAGATTAAAATAGTTTTTGTAAACACATCGTAACCAAACTTGCCAACTTGAAACAAATATAATCATCCCTATCAAGGGCCTATAAGTAAATATTGGGTAACAAAGTTCAATTTAATTTCTATAAGTGATAGCTAGATTATTAGAAAAGATTTATAGAGATATCCGTTGTTAGTTTTTATTTTACGAGTATATATTTTTTTGGTCTGAAGTAATTTTTCTTTTCATAAGTGAAAAAATACGTCTGGAAATAATTAGGTAACAGATTATAGAAACAATATAAGTTCGTATTACTAAACTTTTCACAAATAAAATATAATTATAGTTTCAAAACCGTTAAATTTTATTGCTTGAAGTCAAAATAACTACAAAACAGTATCAAAACAAATCCTAAGAACTAAAGAATTTGAAGTTCGAAGCAACTTTTCATTTTTTTGGAAATTTATAAATTTAAAACAATTGTTTTCATAGTTATTAAGCTTAGAGAGCACCATTGATTAAATACAGGAATAAAATATGTCTTTATTATTAAATTTAGTACAACTTAGGTATATTTCAACATTCTTTTGAAATATCTTTCATCATTATCTAACAACAAAAGTATGAAAAAAGTCGTTAATGTTAAATTTAGTACAATCAGTACCTATACTAAAACTAGACATTGATTTGCACCATCTTAGATTTGATGCGAGGCGCAAATGTCGTTCGACAAGTAACCAATAATTATATTTGCGCTGTGATAAAACGTTCACATCGTTGGAACGTCGAAATTTACAAAGTGAAATTGAAATGGTTTGTGTGTACGTATGTGTGTGTTAGTGAATATGTACGAAATATGATTTGAAAATGCATTTCCAACAAGATGAACATCACCCTCTCCATCGACATATCCTTTGATATAACAGATTATCTGAATGATTTAGTAATGGCAACATTGCAATTCAATAAGCTTATTGATGATGATGATGTATATGGCTGTTGTGTGTAATGTGGATGGACGAAGTACGCACCCTTGCACGCAAAGGGAGTTATAATATACAACAGTTGAGGGTCTTCAAACACAACATCGATTTCTCCAACCATCAGCCAGTGGGTTAAAAATTGTTGGCAAGGTTGCATACGTTCATCATTGTATATGCTCATTTTCTACTGCCGGAGAAGATACATTTGAATTTACTTTATCGTTTAAACAGGATTGTTGTTTGCAAGGTACAAATCAAAAATTTTAGTAGATTATTTTTCTAACTATACTTTTAACGCAAATAAATTAATAATAAAGCTTATAAAAATTTTAATTTTAATTTATAGATTTTTATTTTGTAAATAATTTCTTTTCACACTATCAAATTATTCTTCAATTACTTTTAATTATATTTGAAAGTACTTATGTAAGTACCTATACCTACATAAATAATTTACGTTTTTATGTTCTTTCGTTATTTTTTACTAATATATAATTTCTTTTGATAAACGTTTAATTCGTAGCTATGAAAATATTACGTAATATTTTAATTGTTAAGTGGAAGATATAAAAATTTGCTTAAACATTTATTTATTATTTAATATGACAAGTATTGTATAAAAATATTTATATTTTACCTGTTGTTTTACATTATGTTGAAAACTTAAAACCTAAATAATATAGAATAACAAGAACTGATTTCTTTATTATATTTCTATACACTTAAGCATTTTTATAACTTCTTTTTCTTTAATATTTAAAAGAAACCTAGAAAAACTAATTATTTTTTTATTCTACAGGTCGTATCTGCTTACCAACTTTTTTAATTGTCCTATTTAGAATAAATTTTAATCAGAGACTTGCTTCATCATCACGTATATATTTGAAATCAGTTGAGTTTTTAATAGATTACCACTTAATTCAAAGCATTAGAAAGTCAATTAATTTAATCCTTATTTATTAATAAACACGATTTGGAATGCATTGAAAAGCGGCATTAAGGGCGCTCTTTATTAGTGCAATTGCACCCTCCCATAAATTAATCATTAACGACCCTTCGCCGGAAAAAGATGCAACTACTATATGCATTCGATTGAACGCCGAATTATTAAAGGTGACAATTAGCGAAATGCAAATTAATTTTATTGGCGAAACGATCACCTATCTTAAAAGCCATCTAAATAACTGTTAATAATGAGCTGTAAAGTGATTAAATTCATTATAAAGAAGTATAAAGAACGGTTCGCAAACAGATGCAAAACATTTCAACATTCAAGTAAATAATTATCTAAAATATTTCCTTCTTTTTTTTTGGTGCTCGTTGAGCAATTTTCATAAATTTTTACTTTCAACGGTTGACAATTAAAAAAACTGCCATAACATAATAAATTTTTGCATAATTTGTTTGCTTTGTATTTTATCATAATGATGAAGTAATAAAAACGTATATATATATACCGAGTGTTTAAAAAATTCGGCAACACCCCTTTATTTAAATAACTATTGTTTAATTAAAAAATACTACGATATTATGATTCTTCGATAAGAAATCTGGAAAAAGATTATTAACATTCTACATCGAAATATATCTTTTTTTGTATACCTGCTTCATTTATATCTCGGCAAGTATTTAATACACCTATCCCCCGATTTACACGGTAGATCGGTTCCTGAGAAATCCCTGTAAATCGAAATTAACATTTTTCCCATATAAAACCGTGTAAATCGAAATACATGAGAAAAACTAGCTTCATAAAATTTAAGACGTTGAATAAAAATCTAGAAATTGTTTATAAACAACAACATTTATAAAATGCATAAATCGCATATTTTCAAGAAATGGTAAGAATATGGCATTCTGCTATGT
>JARJDW010003432.1:0-22072 GCA_030264715.1 Adinopsis sp. GC000173
GTGTTGCTGTTTTAATACAATTAATACATGCTATAATATGTACGATCCAACATGTAATTCCTTTTGATATCCTTAGAATAAAATATTATTTTCCTGCTAAAAGTAAAGTACATATTCTAAATGGCAAAAAAGATGAAAATGTCAAGTTTTATAAAAAAAAAGATTTTCATATAATTTCTTTCTAATTCGGGATTATAATTTAGTATGAATCAATGATGATGATGAACAAATGAATGATTATAGGCGAACAATATTTATTAGAACACCATAAATCATTCATATCTATAAAACAGTTGTAAACTTGATAATGTTGTAGTTTGGCACATATTGTGCGCCCATTTAAATAAGACCACTACCTAAATGCTCACAATTTGTAGAATCACAACATTATCAAGTTTACGGCTAGGGATGTTTTATGGTATTCTTACAAATATTGTAGAACTATAATAAAATACATAATGGTTATTTCGTCTAGTTAGAAGTTTTTGAGTTAGATTGCCCCGCATAACAACGATATAAATTTTGTGAACTGTCCTTGTGTATTTTATTGATTAATTTCTACTTAATGTTAAAAATGTTGACCAAAGCGCTTAACGCAATCTTAAAATTATTTATTGCCGCATGGGTAGGACAGTTATTATTTAATTAAATTGTTAAATCTCCATTAAATGCAACAATGCAGTAACTAGATTAACCTTAGGGATGCGTTCCTTAAGAAGAACGTCAACGAAGGAAAAAGTAACACGCGAAGGATAAGGGTAGGCTACGAAAGCTATGTTAAAATGTTTGGCTACCCACTAGCCCTTCATTGTAATATCTTTCCAACGATGAATTTATTAAAATGCCACACTTCTAATGTAGCCAGATGGCCCTCTAGTTCAAAGATGGTGAACTTATGCCACTACAACTTTTCAAAACAGTTCATTTCAGCCTGTGGCCAATTTGATGTGGTTTGCGAATTGAATTCAGTGGCCCATTAGGAAATTCAAAAGAATAATTCTATAAAGTGATTCATAATTTCTACTACTTTTTGTCATTCGTTAGGAATTAACGCATCGCCCAAGAACGCCAGTGTAACGCAGCATCGTTCAAGAGTTAATATGTTGTTTTCTTTAACCAATAATCCCGAGAAATGAAGATTAGATTATTAAAAATTCAGGAGTTTGAAGGATATAAAGCTAAAATGCATTAGTAAACATAAAAGATTCAGTGCAAAACGCTAAGTTCAACATAATATGTTTGCACCAACAAGCTTTAATTTAATTTAAATTCACAAATTGCAAATCTGCTGGATTATCAGTACGATAATATTATCCAAGAACTTTTATTTTGAAAACAAGTAAGCAATATGACTGAAAAGTTAATTCTCCAAAAAGAAAAAACTATTCGTGTTATTTTAGCAGTTTCTCGTAATGTTTACAATTTAACTAACGTCAATAAATTTAAATTAATTGAAAACAATTATTATTTAGTCCCCGATAATAACTTATTTAGAGAAAATGGCTTAAATAAGATAAAAAATTAAGACGTAGCGGTCACAAGAAACCTATACGTGACTCAAACAAAATACAGTAGAATAATTTTTGTACATAACCAACAATCATCACTGATTTCGTATAACAAAAACACAGTTTAATTTTGAGTCTACTCTATTGTTTTTTTCAATAACAAAACGTTTTAACAAGCATTACCACAGCTACATATTTTCATAGCTTAAGCCTTCATTTTTTAAGCGTTTTAATTATTTAAATATTAAGATGCGTGTTATAGTCCGTAAAATACGGTAATTGGTTAATAAACATATTATACTTTTAAACATCTATAATGTAGCATTAATTCTTGGTGAGAAAGAATGTATAAATATTAAATTTACTGCAGAATGTAATAAAAAAATGAACATTTTGCATTATTAACTTTTAAAATGGTGGCTCGTGCACTCTGGTGTTAAAGAGCCAAACCTACACATACATTTTAAGTAGGAATTAAGTAAAATATTGCGTGTAGAAAACATATTTATAAAGAAAAATGTTATATCCGTCAATATGCCGATGAGTTAATTTACATTTACGTTTTAATTGTTGTTGTAATCAAGAATGAGTGCGTTCGTGTGGTAAACCTAGCGTAGAAATGGTAAACTACAATTACATTCCTTATATTGAAGTAAAACGGCGTTCAGCTGTCAGTCAGTTCTAGTTAATGGCGTGAGTGGAGGACGTTGAACGAACACCAAACTAAAAGACAATTAAATGTTTAAGTAAAAACGTGAGTGCAGCAATGACGGCGAGTGGAATCCTACCAACGTATCAGCGCCACATTAATGGAATGCAATCGCAGCTGTTCCGACGCTCGTTCCGGCCGCGGGAAAAGTATGTGATCCTGCTCGTAGTGTTCACCTTCGGCCTGGTCTGCTTCGGCACGTTCTTCTTCCTGCCAGAATTTCGCGGCGCGAACAGCACGGCGGACAGCGTCTACAAGGTGTACGATCAGATCAAGCGAGCCGGTCCCGAATTCCTCATTCCGCCGCCCGATCTTGCCGTGGACGTCGTCCGACACGATCGCCGCGACCAGCCCGATCCGCATCTCATCGACGATCGGGAAAAGCTGAAGGCGAAGATCGAGCAGGACGGCGAACTGAAGGTGCTCGAACGACCCGACATCGACGTGGTCCGAAAGACGTCCTCTTCGACCGCCAAGGAGGTGGTGGACGATGGTGGCGGCGGCGAACAGCCCGTCATCACCATACCATCGATGTTCTTCAACCAATACACGGTGTCAAACAATGGGGAGGATAATAATAAGCTCGTCCAGGAACGCCGGAATAAAATCAAAGAGGTACTGTCAATCAATTCCATGCTCACACATCAAACTAACCTCAAATTATCTTTTATTTACAAACTGTCTTGACTCACACTTGTATGCAAACACGACGCGTCTGGATTATTGAAATTTATTTTACTTTACACAACACAATATAACTTGGAAATCTTTCGTTTTCCAAACGAATGTATCGATAATGTGTATTTCGTGCGAACGTAACTGGATATAAAACATTTCTAAACAGAAAAATATCAAATTTATGTTTGGAGTGATTTATAACAATTTTGCAAGCTACATTTTATACCTTTTACAAGCACAACTAACTTATTTAACAAACATTTTTCGCTCAAACTTCATTTATTATGCCGAAACAGACAACATTTATGAGTTGAGTGAGTTGGGCTCGTTTAATTTATACAGCGAATGTAATTACGTAAAATTAACGACAATTTTGAATAAAAAAATACGTGCTCAACTCCTACAAACACCATTATGCTTAAATTCGGCGGTTTCGAGACTAATATTACAACAACTTAGTTTTTATTTTATGTTTTATTTAATGCAATTTTGTCACTTACTCTATTTAATAATAATTTTTATTACCTATAGTCGACGAAAAGTACTTACCTCTTGCAACTCGGGCTCTAAAAGACGCTGGCCTTTTTTAAAGCAATTTTCAAATTACCTACAAGAAGAACTTGCGCATCTTTATGGCCCCAGCCGTTAGTGGACGAAAAGTGACTTTTTCAGCTTAGGCCATAAAATAGGGCTGGAATTTTGAACAAAATGATTTTTTCTCTTTTTAACTTACACATATAACAATACCTATCTCTTACAACAACGAACAGCCCATTTTTATAACCTGAGCCGCAAGAGTTACTTTTCGTCTATTATACTTAAAAATGATATTTCTAGCAGTTGTTCGTAATTAAAGAGTTTGCTGCAAAAAGAACATAACACCAATTTAAATGGGCTTCGAAGTTGTATACTATGTATCTTGCGGATAGAAAATAGCTCTTATGCTTGTGGTACAAATTATGTAACTCCAATCATTACTTTTCATGTTGTCCATAAATTGAAGTGCTTGTTTGGTCACTTCAAGGCACGATCGACAAGTTATTTTACTAAATGACAGTTAGGCAACATTATTTGGTACATTTACACTACCCGATGCGAACGAAGATGTTGTTTATAGGTAATTATGTATACATTATATCATTTTACAAGTGATATTAAAAAATAATCTTCATTAGACCACAGAATGTTGTATGTTAAATATTATGTTACACTATATTTTTTGTGACGATTTCTTAAAAGTATTTTGTGACAAGAAAGGGTAGCTTTCAGAAGCACCGCACAGTTATGAAATAGTTTTGGGTGAAATCCTAATATCTTAAAAAAATTAACGAACTTGCTTTATGTATAGCAGCGTTCTTTAAACTGTCTTCTGCCGAACACAAGGGTTTCATAAACCATTTAAAAGGGTTCTGCGAGTCAAAATAAATATTTGAAAATGGATTATTAAGTGCATAAAATATGAAATTCAAATAATGTTTTACTATTTATTGAAAAAAAAAATTATTTTCTCAATCTATTTTTGGGTACAAAGTAAAACTGGAAAACCTCATTTACATTTTCTAAAATATTACTAACGTTTCAGCAAATTCATTTTTCGGCTATCATCAGGGTATTAATCGAAAACAAACAAATGAAAGAAATACAATAATACAATAAAAAGCTGTCTGGTTTGGAAAAACTCAAAGACAAATAGAAAAAACTTACGTGTAAGGTTTTATGGGATTTTTTACAGAGAATTGCTTACGCCAAAACCAAAGCACCGATCGTGATGATTGCCAAAAAATCAATTGGCTGAAACATTGGTAATATTTGAAAAAAGTAAATGAGCAAATAAACAAATATTTGATATAAGTAATACACTAATAACAATTTAATTTAATTTAAAACATGAGTAGAATACGCTTATATAATTTTAAACATAAAATACAATAAACAAAAAATATATTACCATACACCTACAATATAAAATAAAATGAACTGCGATTCAAGCTGCCTATTGTTGTATACCACATTGGTTGGCCATTGGCTTGATGTTATAAAATCACTAATCAAATTTTGCTTAATTTATTGCCCACTTTTATAAGTGCACGGGCGTAATATCGTTCAAATAGGAGTTCGTTTATGAACTCTATAAAATTTGCCGTTTTTATTTTTAATAACAACAAGAAATTATTTATAAAAATTTTGTATATATGTAGTCACCAAAAACTGAATTGTTTTTTAATATTTTGCAAATCTGAGGTTTATAATTTCACACAATTTACAATTTGAAATTATTGAGTTTTTTCAAACAAATTAGCAAAGAAAACAATTAGATTGCAATATGCAGATTGCATAATGAATGTTTAGTTAATAAGCCAAACAAATTAATCTGTATAGCGAGAAATAACTAGTTATGTTTTAATTATTTGTAACTTAAAGATTTATAATATAAAAATCAAATACGGTATCTGTAACAGTGGTCCGCAGAACATTAGGGTTTTTCCAAATATTTCGGGTATTCCCTGAGTGAAAATAGAAATATAAAAATAAATTATAAAGAATTCGAATCTACCACAAAAGTAATACTACTACAAATAAAGCAAAATTTTTGGTATTTTGTATAAAAATGTGATTACATTTCGTTCATTAAAAGTAATGTCCGCCGACGACAAACTTTGAAGATTATTGATCTGTATGTTTTAATAACAAACTACAAAAATGTTTAACAATAATATCATTCTGCTAGGAGTACTGCAGCCAGCTATTTGCGTTTCAGCTACATCTATCTAATAATAATATTGCTGTATTTGTGCAAAATTTTGAATAATAGATAACAACTATACTCGAGGGTTTTATAAAAACAGAAATCTATATATTGCGGGTTCATAATTAAAAGGGACCCAGTCTATCAAATTCACCTTTTTACTTTGAAATGAAAATAAGGCGGTTTCGTATATGGAGGAAACTTTTGGAACGATTTATGCTCGCTATACAGAGTTTGACTGTAAGTGCATATAAATAATTAACTTTTTATAGTTATCAAACTACTGAATTAATACGAGATTAAACATTAGGTGTTTCAAAGTTATCTATTAATTTATTTAATTTATTAATAATTAAAATTTGTGGAACATTATGTTTTTTTTTGTAAAAGATTGTTAATTTATTTTATTAGACAAAAATTGGATAAAAAATGTGTTCGTAACTCTTCATTTTAGTATCAAACTAATTTACTATAAAATACTTTATTTGTAAATAATGAAATACAATACATACATATAATTATTGAATTTTATTGAAAACAAATGAGTCAGCAATTTATCAACAATTAATAGCTTGTGTTTGGTTTACTATTAATTATCTATAATTAAATTGTATTTCTGCAGTCCAGTTTCAATTCATATTATAATCGAATAATTGTTATATAAAAACATGCATTGTAAAAATTGTGAAAATTATATCGAAATTTACAAATTCTTATAATTATTTGCGTTGAAAACGTGTTCGTTTTTACATAAAATTACTTGCAAATACGTTGAAATACGCGCGCATTATCGCATTATCGCATTATTCTAATTTTTGTTGTCGAGCGCGTTTACATTTACGCAAAATTGAAAATCCCGAACAGTTTTGCATCGTTTCATGCAAAACTAACCTCTAAATTGATGTATTAGCTTTGATGTTTACAAAACGTGACATGTCTGTGTTTGGAATTTACAAAGCATAGCTGAAAATTTGCAAACGTCATTCTCATTACGATTGAAATATGACGCGTGCAAATCAAATTAATTGCTACAAATCTTCGCTTAATTACTGTGAGCGTACATATGTACATTCACAAAATGTAAACGCAAGTTGATGATTGGATTCGATTAAAGCCATTTGGCACACTGGCTAAAATAAAAATAATATATCGATGATGATGATGATTATGATGAACAACGTTGACATAGCACCCCAAGTAGTTTGATTGTTTAATGCAATTTACGTGGCGAATCCATTTACATTTGTTGTTTTTTTCCTACACCGTGTTGATACGACACGATGATATTGCTCAGCTGCGACGACGACGACGGCCAATAAAAAGCAACGGTATTTAAATATTTCTCTATCTGCTCGCGCGCGCTTCACGAAAACAACAAAATAAGTGTGTGTGTGTGTGTTTGTTGTAGCGTGCACACTACACGAATTTCATTCGGATTGTCTTGTCGAACGATTTTGCTTTATTTGCAGTATGCAATTGATTGTCGAATAAAATGCGCTTGGAGTAATTTGTTTTTTTTTCATGATCGAGTTTTTAATGTTTTTGCATGTTGCTCCGATAGAAATTATTGCGTTCTTTTTTATGGACGCTTAAAGTTTGTGGCAACGTTTTATCGAATTTGAATAATATTAAAGCAATTGTTGATAGGTAGTTTACGATGCTTTAAAAATGGAATAATTTTTGCGTTAAATTTAAATAAAAAATTAACTGTTGTTGCTGGGCGAATGTTATTTTTAGTTTTTAAATTTTTAGACTTAAGTAGTTTCTTCCGAAAGATTTAAATTACTTTAAGGTTTATTGCAAGGTTCTGTAGAATTTGAATTGTGTTGAAGCATAAAAAGTTTAGAATATTTCTGAAATTCAATGATTTTTATACGAAATTTAATCAAGATATTTAGTAAGTATTTTACTTTAATAGCAATTATTGCGTTTTTTATGGAATATTAGAGTTTTATTAGAGTACTATTAATGCTATTGTTGATAGGTTATTTACGATGCTTTAAAAATGCAATAATCTTTACATTAAATTTAAGTAAAAAACTAACTGTTGTTGCTGGGCAAATTTTATTTCTACTTTAAAATTTTTAAGCCTTAAGTAGGTTCTTGTGGAATATTTAAATTACTGTAACGTTTTGTAGAATTTGAATAACGTTGAAGCAATATTTTTTTGAATATTTTAGAAATTCAATGATTTTTACAGAAAATATAATCAATAATTTACCTGTTGTTTTATTACTGTAATAAATTTATTTTTAATAAATTATTTATTACTAATTGCATTGAAAAAAGTTTTGTAAGTCTTAAGTAGTTTAGCATGAGATATTTAATAAGTAATTTGCTCTAATAGGAATTATTACGTTTTTTATGGAATCTCAAAGTTTGTTGAAAGGTTTTAGTTTAAATGTATTGCATTCAATTTTTTACAATAGAATGAGAAATAATTTGATGGAATCTTAACATTTGCCATTAAAAAATAAGATGCTCTAAAAATGTAATGATTTTTATGATATTTATACATAGATACAATATGTATACGTAATGGCTACTTATTCACACAAGTTTTTATTAATAATAAATGATTTATTTATTAAACTTAAATTTCTTTACCATTTTTTGCAATAATGTGATGTGTGCGATGTTTAAGTACTTTCGTCCAGTAGGAATTATTGTTTTTTTTTTATGGAAACTTAAAGTTTACTGTGAGATGTTGTCGAACTTGCATAGTATCAAAGCAATTGTTAAAAGTTTACGATGCTTTCAAAATGCAATGATTTTTACATTTAATTTATACGTAAAAATGATCTGCTGTTGTTGGGTGAATTTTATTTTTTTACTGATTCAATTTGTTGATAATTTTGTTAATAATATTTAAGATAATAAAAATCGCTGTTTTGCAAAATATTTACTATTTAAGTACTTTACTCAAATGAGAATAATTGCGTTTTCATGAAAACTTTATTTTTGATTTGTATGTAAATGCTTAGCTACTTTACAGAATTTCATTCATTGGTTTCTAAAAATACGTTCACAGTTTAATAGCATAACTAACCATCAATTTCCCCATTTGAAACAATTTAGGATTTAATTGAAATTTTGATTGACACCATTAATATTTTAATTAAGCAATAAAATAGTGCTATAGTCCTTACCAAAAAACAGATTTATGAATTTATTTAAAAGCGATTAGAAATGTACTTGGAAGCAGGAAAAATAGCATAAAATACAGCTTGATTGAAATTAAGACTTTTTCACCATTTACGACGAATTTTGTAGAACTTTTTAACCATTTTACATTCTTTTAATCCTCCCAATTCGAGCGTGGGAAGATGAAATATAGAGGAATTTAAAATCGCTAAAACCCAATTAATATTTTTCTATATTGTTATGAAAATTATATTTTTATCGAAATGATTTATATGCTTGTATGTTGATAATAATTTAATGATCTCACCTATTTCAATAATTTAATTGAAATTTTAGTAACGCTATAAAATATTACGGTGGTTTCCCAAAAAGTATTATTTTAAATACAGTGTGTTTCGAAAATTGGATAAATATAAAATATTTTTCATCATTTAGGATGAGTTTTCTTGATTTCATTTTTAATCTACTTGTTGGGACGTTGCAAGTTGTACCAAGACAATTTAAAATCGCAAAGATCTAAGGATTGGTTGATGTACATGTCCACAAAAATTAATGTCATCTTAAAAATCAAGATAGCATATTAAATATGACACCTGCTTTGTATACCAAATGTACATTTATTAAAAATCGATTAACAATTTAACGTATATTTTAAAGGCAGTGTGTTTCGAAAAAGGAAAAATAGCGTAAACGAGTTAAATTTTTCACAATTCAGGATGAGTTTAATTCATTTAATTTTTAACCTTTCTATTGGGACGTTGCAAGTTGAACCAAAACAATTTAAAATCGCAAACATCCAAAGAATGTTTGTCGTGCAGATATCCCCATATAATATAATCTTAAATGTATATAGCCACAAAAAATGATGTCTTAAAAATTATGTAGCGTATTGAATATGACACATGCTGTGTAATACCAAATGTTGTGTATTTGAATCCAACCGGGATGAAATACCTGGCTTTATTCTATATTTTAAAATTTTACATTGCATAGAAAATATCTAGATATTTTCCGATATTTCAATTGATTACGAATTACAATGAATTTATTATATATATTATTTCGAAATTGCCAATATGCTTGGTTAATGAAAATATATTAACAATGAAATTTCAATAATCCAATTAAAATGTTGCATCAATTCATATTTTCAGTAAAAATTCATTTAATTAATTAATTTTAATTAGGCTACATAAAATAAAATGAACGGATTGATTATATTATTCATTTGTCGATTAAAAATTAATTTTTTTACATGTCAAAAAAGATGAATATTACTTAAAAGCGGTTTGCCTTAGGTGAAGACAATTTGCGAACTTTTCATTGATTATAGACTTCAACTTTTAATCCTCCTTCTTAGAACATCCAAAGTTGCAACCTAACTGTTCAAAATAGTGCAATCACAAGCAACCTTTTTTTCTCTGCTGTTAAAATATAGTTGTAATTTTATTGAAATGATTAGTATGATTTATACACCTATGTTGATAATGAGTTAACAATGATATTTTAAATAATACCTGCAATAAAAATACGAGTATATCACATCCCAAACACGAATTTATGTTGTTGGTTGAAAATTTAATGTTTTTAAGAGATCATATTTGGAAGAGAAGAATAAATTGCGTCAAATACCTCTACAGACGGCTTGTCCTAAATAAAGGCATTTTTCACCATTTACGACGAGTTTTCCCCCAACTTTGCAATGATTTTTCACTTCATCTCTTAATCCTCCTTGTTAGAAAGTGCTAAGTTCCATCGAAACGTTTAAAAACTTGCGAAGGCAGTATTTTTTGTTGTTCTAAAGTGATTAATATGCTTGTATGTAGATAATAATTTAACAATGATATTTCAACAATTTCAATTAAAATGATACACCAATTTAGTTTTTGAACAAAACTCTGATAAGCTATCTTAAATACTTAATGAGATGTCCATTTTTGAATGGATTTTCGTGTACTTACATATACATATACAATGGTTTGCAATGCGACAATAAAAAAAATGATTGTCAATAAACTAATTCGATTAGTTACTCTCTGATCGACTATAACTTTATTAGGGTAAATATGAGCGAATATATGAGCTTCGAAATTATGCATTAGACTTCTTTCTTTTATAATTTGATATTGTTAGATTTTTCTATATATAGCAATGCGCTTTGTTCAATATAACTCGATTTGCTTATGATTTTATTCAATGAATTTTGTCGCATACATTATGATAATGTATTTTCTATATATAGATAGAGAAGATACAACATGTGTCAGACCTGTCAAAATACATCTAGCTAGCATTCTAATAGACTATTGCCGAGCATTAAAAAGAGACATTCTTGAAAATATAGTATAGTATCGATAAATATTAAATTTTCATTTGGGTTAATTTAGATTTATTTAGATTCTACTATCTATATGTTTGAATAAAAGGTAATCTATTATTTTCGTATTTTTAAGAATTTAAAGTATAGTAAATTTTAATGTCAATTTGTTCAACAATATTCTCAATCAAAAACTGCTGCTCGCTGACGAAGAATTCAACTAGACTAGAAGATTTTCACTATCCGTAACAATCAAGTTCCTTTTTAACGCAAGCCCAGACTGCATCTCACTTGCAAGTACCATTGAAAAATTTAGTAATCTAGCTTGCATTTTAGTCGTTCACAAAGCAAAGCTATAAAATTTTCTCCCTTTATGAACTTGCATCCTTTGCAGTCAATTGTAATATGTAATGTAATAGATTTTTTAAATAGAGGGAATATGACATAGATTACAATAGAAATTTAAGAAATATTTTACATGATAATGCAACTATGCAACTAAAAATTAATGGATTATTTTTATTCAATATTAAATTTTGATTTAGACTAATTGATTTTTGACTATCTAACTATTTTTTTAGTTATCAAAGCAATCAAGTGTACGAAAATGTTTAATTTCTTTATTTTTGTTCTTGTGAGACAAATTTGCATTAAGAAAACTATTATTGTTACTGTTACCAGTAGATATTATCTATTATTATAGTGTAGAAGCTGCATACTCCAATATCAGCAATGATCTTCAAAAATTATGTAAAATTTAGTTTTGACCTCTCCAATTTTGGCAAACCGAATAGTCATCTAGTTTGAACAACGTATGCAAATATGGTAAACAATTCAATATACCCTTAAATAAATTTGCTAATAATATTCATTGTTAATTAACTTATACCTGACTCAGATGAATATTTCCTTCGTTTAATTATTTAATTGAGACTTTTGTAATACCTACTATTGTAGATATTACAAAAGTTATACGTACTACTACTAGAAAATCGTTGTTTTATCGTACTATATGTTATTGTTAACAATTGTGTTATAATTCTACAAATATAGTGCTAAGGATATTTTAATGGTCTAATCTAGGAGTCGGTTCCAATACGGTGACTCTATAGTGCGTCTTCCAACTAGTAAAATTCCAAATATGGAAAAAATCCGAAATTAACTTTCCTTTTTTAGTTGATCATAAACCACATCCTCCTTTCAGAGACCGGGTTTTGAAAATTACCGACTATGTGGTAAAACGTTATTGATAATGAGGGCTATGGATGCTTAAATGAAAACCGTTCAGAACATCATTGATTTCAATTTGTCAACTTTCAAAATGTAGCTTATAAAATTAACCAACTTAATAGATAAAACTAATCACTTTACTACTTTTATATATTGCAAATATAAATCTTACACGTTACTAAATAATAATATTATGCATATTTTATAATAAAGAGCGAAAAATTTGTCGATTAGTGCCATTAATCGTGAATGTTTTATTGCAATCACATACTCTGACAGATTGATTACAACATTGGTATGTAGGTATATAGTATTTAAAATTTTACAACTCAAATTCACGGCAATCAATGTCAATGCTGTTGCAATTAAAAATCTCGTTTAATAATGACGAATAATAAAAAAATGGCAATATATTTTTTTAATACAATTGTCATGTTTATTATTGCTAATTCATTTTTAATTGTCGATTAATCATCGACGGTTATTAACGCCATCGAATGGAAACAATGTGTCTAATTTAATATATATATAGATTTTTAGTACGTCTAGGTGCGTTGTGTATATGTGTGGATATTTATAAAAATAACTGTTGCGTTGTTTCTTTTTTGTACGCCCGATTATTCGCGCACATTTACAGTTAATGTGCTAAATAAAAAAAACAGAGAGATATTGTGTTTGTAATGAAACGTTCATTTTCGTTTTTCGTGCGCGCCGATTGTTTATAATAATCGACGTTTAAATGAAAAAGGGAAATACACAATATGGCGCTTTTCATTTATGCAAAATGTTATTAAATATCACAATTCTTCCGTGCAAATAAAACGGAATAAATGGGTTTTTATTGTTTTTTTGTGCGTACTAAATTATGCGATATTTTATTCATTTTTTTGTTGTTGTTTCGCGAACTTCAAATGAGCCATTTGTTTAATGAATGTACCTGTCCATATTTAAATTATGAGCGATACGCTTAATTTACGTAAAATAAACAATCTTTATTTTTATATTCAAATTTTAATAATAAATATCCGACAATTTTTCAATTTTTCTTTACGCATTGAATAAGTTTTAAAGATACATAATTGTTTGTACGTGGTGCGCATAAAGCGAAATTACATCTTTTTTTTAACGTTTTTTTAAACAACGTTAATTTTTCACGATAATTAAACGAAATCGTTCAGTATATTAGTTAAGCACAGTTAATTTGTTAAAGTGTAGCCTAACCTAGCGCACTTGACCATAAAATCATTTACGGTACTTGTTTTTTTTATTTATTTATTTAAACATTATTTGTATGTATGGATGGTATGGGCAAGGGAATAAGCACTTACATTTGCTGGCAAATGTGCATGAAATAAATGCGCGTAACGCTTTTTAATCAACCGATTAGATACTGTTTTTGTTTTACCTCGTTGATAAAAACATAGGACAATTATTTACTGGTAAAGGCATTGTAATTAATTTTGCATATCGTAGGTTTCTTAATGGTTCGCAACAATCGTACAAAACAAAAGGATATTAAGTTAAATTATTTGAGTGTAAATTATAGTCATCTCAATATTGCAATGTTTATTAACTCAGCGCATTGTTTACCGATATGGCGACAAAACATCAGAAAACAGTAGTCTGCAAAACATTTACTGCTTCTTAATCGAAATATAATATTAATTTCTATCACGTATACTTTTTATGTAACACTATAGTTAATATTATTTTAACAACCGAAAGAGTTTTAAGGTTGAAATTCAAATTATAATTCACAATTGATGAAAAAATATCTGACGGAGCCTAGAATCAGTTTGCTTTATTTGAAAATGTTGCGAATCAGAGTTTAATAGGCCATCAACTAAGAGTAGTTTTTTATGTATAGATGCTATTAAATAGATTAAAGTAGTGTAGTAAAAATATAAGCAAATCAATATGTTCTAACAAAAAATGAGAAGCAGATTTACATTTAGTGCATTAAAAATCTTTTTACTCATGACATTTTTTTAGGATTTTATTGCAGACTAGTCACGAATGAACAAGGGTCTTGTTTGGACAACATACGTATTGTCTAATATCTGTGAAGTATATTTAATAAAAACAATTCAATATTAAAAATATTCTAAAATTCAAAATAATAGGCCCTCTATTATTTTATAAAAAAAGTTCCTGCAATTACATTTGTCATCGGTGCATTCCAAGCAATCGATTTCCTAGATTAGTCAATTATAATATAGACGTTTGAAGGAATAATTACTTTTGTAATTTCAACTTTGTTATTAAGTAGTGTCAGGATTGAAATATCTGCTAAATTACTAATACTCCTATTTATTAGAATTTCATGTTCAACTCTTGTCATTTTACAACACAGCTGGTTCAATGATAAACATATTTAAACGTAAAATCTACTCTCAATCGGGTATTCTTTAAATAATTATTTTTTTAAATTTTAATTTTATAATCTTAGCCACTGTACAATATTCTTAAAAACTTGCATAATTATTACACGTACTTGGACGAATCAATGCCTATGTTATTATGTGGGTAATCTATTATTTGGCAAATATGTATATTCTTATGGTGATAAAGATATGCTAATGCCATAAACTGGGAGGCAGTCCAAATACGGCACCTCTCACCTATCTTTTAACAATCAACTTTCAAACATGGAAGAAATCTAGAATTGACTTTCCAACTAATCTGATCATAAACATTCATCCTTTTGGAGAATCTTTATCACCTACGACGTGGTTTATTAATTCAAAATACATTTATCTCTAAATTAAATACGACACTACTTTCTTCCTATCCAACCAATAATTTTGTTTCTTATCTAAGGAACCACTCGTTTCGTCTAGCCAAAATAAAGAATCTCTTTTAATAGATAAATAGATCCACATGGATTAAATAAAAATATTAAATATTTCGGATATTATAAAGCGAAAAATCATAATTCTTATTGAAAAGATTTTTTGTTTAGTGACCTTATTAAAAATTATAATTATTTACATAAAAACAATTTTGAATAATTTTAACCCCAATTTTGACTAGAATTGTAATTTTATGCAATCGTATAATACCTGACACCTTTTTTAAAATTAATTACAAATGTTAATTTATTTAGGTTACAATGTTTGTTGAACGAAATTGTTACGTTCCTTTATTGCTATCGATGCAAATTACTTGCCGACGCTTCGCTGTTTGTTACGTTGATCGTTCAAAACATTTACAGAGGGTGGTGTATTTTATTTCCCATAGAAACTGTAAGTTCGTCGGTTAGAGTGATATAAGTAACAAAGTCCAACAACGAACACGACGCGCATTAAGAAATGAATTAATTTTCTGCTCGATGTGGCATTCAATTCCCATCACCGGCATCAACGTGAGAAAATCGAGCCGCTTTATTTCCATCATCCACACTTTAACTATTTCGCAATGAAATTGCTAGCACTACGGAACATGCAAATGCTATTTTGTCTAATTGTAATAATTGAAAATGGCATCAGTTTTAATAATTTGTATAAGCATCGCAATAATGCCCGAAAATGGACTGAAAATTGTTTGAGCAAATATAGTTCCTCACTCGTCACTGAGAGTTCGGCTCGCTCTAGGTGCAAAAAAGGCGAAAACGAGAGGAATGTTGAAGGCGCATCCGGCAGATGTTTCATCAACAGTTTTGTTGCGCGCTCGCTGTCGTCTTTTTTGCGACCGATGGATGTGCGGTGCGGTGCACTGCTTTACTTTACGCTACACCTCGTTTTCCCCCTATTTTTTTCCTACCAAACAATTACTAGACACACTATATTAGAGATTACACTACCTGTCGTCCCTTTATCCACCACCAGGCCAGCTACGACAGGAAAACGGCGCTTGACAATTTGTTCACTGATTGGAGGAACGCAATTAGAAATTTTTACGATATTGATTATTGTTTTACGAGAAATAGTACCATACATACTCCTATACTATATGTTTTAATTAAATTTTATAGACATCTCAATAAATTAAATTTAGATAAGATAAATTAACGATTAATTAGTAAATGAGGAAATATTAATTTGTTCTAATTACCTAGAAAGTGTAGTTATTTAAACAGTGACGCCAATTTACAAATTGATTTAATTTAATTTGCTTTTGAAAGTTTGCTAAAGTAGCATTGCCGAATTTTCTCCACTTATACGTCATAAAATGTTGCAAATTCCCAGCGCAAGTATATTCAAAACAATGTAGCTGTATGATTTGATTAGATAAGATAAATTAAATAATGCCTTGTCATTGTTGGTAAAATGTATATGCATAGCACAACATTCCAAAAATGCGTTACATCTGTTCAAAATACATTTTTTTAATGTAAAATGTTTAATTCATATGTAATACAAATTATTTTTGTGGCAGATACAAAATTATTGATTTTATACAATATCTCAACGCTAAATTTTCAATAAAATGTATATATATACGTGCTTTATTAAATATTACACGATGGGAAATTTAAATAATTTAATTGGGTAATCCAAGCCCATTTCATTTATTGTCTTCGTAAATTTGTAATGTATTAGAATAGGAGGTTAGGAATTCCATAAATCCTATATTCTTTCTTTATTGACCAGAATTCTATTGAAATATAGTACTTAGAAATTAATCATTAATCCGGGCGTTCATTAATCATAAATAATGATTTTTGGAATCAACAATTAACTCTAAAAGATGCCTTAAATTCGTCATTTTTTTCCAACTTTTGTAATTTGTTTGGATAGGCAATAAACGAAAATGTTATACCGTACTTATCTATTTTATAGTTAAGTTGAAACCGACAATTTTAAGAAATATTTTACCTTGTGTCTATAATATTTTGCTGTCCAGCAATCAATTAATTTTGATAGTCAATATTTGATTTTGTCCTCTTCGATAATTATATTTGTAATATAGTGCATAAACAATAATCCTTTAAGAAAGGGTTCAGACTTAAAATTGGGTTTCTTTGAAATTTGGCGAGAAGATTCCACAGGTAATCCTTTTTTAGCCAAACCAAAAAATATAATTTACTTTTGGACTTTGAATGATTTTAGTATTAATATCCAATCTTTTTGGAATTATCCCGTTCTTGATAAAATAATTTTTGCCTCGTCTCATTACAATTGTAAGGTGCTTTACAAAGCATATACAGTTTCTAAAAATCAGTAAAATTTAGTGCCAAATTCAAAATTTTGAAGTTGATTTATTTTATAATATTATAAGAAAAAAACACTTGATTGGTTCACAAAAAATAGTAATTAGATTAATTAAAAAGTGACGATGATGACGTAACTGTCGAAATATATCAACTACACTTTTTAATTAATAGTATAGTACGTCTTGTTTCACATAATTTTAAATAGGTATTAGCTGTGGTCTCGATTTTTCTCTATTTTAATAGCACCGTTTCCACTTTGGTACTCACTTCTTTGTAGATATTCATTCACTGTGTATTTATATGTTTACACTTTTCATTTAATTTTCGTTTGAATTTACTATTTTTTTTTTGTGAACCAATCAAGTGTTTTTTCTTATAATATTATAACATTATGGTTCATCACGTGACGGCTCAAAACATCAATAACTTTATTGATTTATTTTAATTTAAGCTAGTGTAAGTACTTCATATTTTCTTTACACTGCTTCTCTAACAAGTTGAAATCTGGCATTTGGCAAAAAAGTGGCAACAAGTCATATATCCTAAAACTATTGATTTTGATTTGAAAATAGTGCGGAACAATAATCTTAAATTAAATTATAAATGAACGTGAATCTTGTTGAATGCTTGCTAGATAAGATAATACGATTTTTTAAAAGATTTACACTTGATCGACTTTGAAGGAAATTTGATGAAATCGTACACTTAGAACGTGTGCCATTGAATCAAATCAATGTATTTGACGATAATATAAAAAACATTTATTACTTTATACTGAATTGATTAAAAGCAGATGTTTCACAATTTTCCAATTCGCATCACTGTATAGCACAACACACACAACAATATTTAGATCAATAATAAAATATTGCGTTGTGCTGCGCTTTCGCTGTAAAATTTTAATTTTCGTTGTTGTTTGCCGACGTTTGTTGTTGCTCTTTTTCTCCCCAATCGAAATGCGCGATGCGTTAAAAAGATAAGAGATTTAGATAATACGTTGGTCGTTGCTGCCTTTTTTCTTCTCTCCATCATCATCCTCGACGTCGTCGTTTTATATATATATATTTTTTGTTTCGGTTAAAGTTGCACTGGTTATAAATTACATGTGTACATGGGAAACGCCTCACTCACTTCCAAACATTTTAGACACACACACATACATACACATATACACATCGCGCGCGCTGCGAGAGCATACGATACAAAGAAAACGATAAAATAATAATACGTCGAGTTGTATGTGGCACCACATAGAGTGGAAGCGAAATGGAGATATAGCCAAACACACACATATACACACATTTTTTGCGCTTGAGAAAACGGGGGCGAGATGTGGCGGAGAATTATCGTCGAATGAAAACGATTTTGTTGCGGATGAATACCGAAATCGGGGGGTGGTGGTGTGCCGCGCTGCATTTTTAGATTAATGGACGCGCGAACGTAGTTCTACAACACCACGACGATTAATTCAATAAATCCTACTACTATGTATGTAGGTATGTGCTTCTTCTTAATACAGGGTGGGCACGAAAAGTCACGAATGTTTAATTATTCACCATCATGGAAATAATTATTTTCTTCGACGAGTCGGATGATTTTTGTGTGTGTGTTTCAATCGTGCGCTGCTGCAACTTTTGTTGCCCAACTGGCGCATTTTCTCAGAAAATTAAAAAATCCAACAGACATCTTTACAGCCTATTAAATTATGGTTTTCATCGCTATATTTCATTATTTCAAACTCATACTCAATTTATTGCCATTTATTACGTATTTCATAGATGATAAAATATCGTTCAATAATAAATAGATTTTTACATAAAATTTAACGAAAGATTGCACGAAATGAAAAATATTCTATTTGCCATAGCTTTACAATATAATTAATTTAAAATATCCATTAAAATAGCGATAGTTAATCATATAAATAATATTATTTAATTCTAGTCAATCCAATTGATAATTAAAACTTAATTCAATAAAGTTTTGGGATTTTAGAAAAAAAAATATCATCGAGATAATAAATAAATATTCTTCTTCATTTTAATATAGGGTGGGCACGAAAAGTCACGAATGTTTAATTATTCACCATCATGGAAATAATTATTTTCTTCGACGAGTTGGATGATTTCTTTTTCTGTCGTGTTGCAATCGTGCGCTGCTGCAACTTTTGTTGTCCAACTGGCGCATTTTCTTAGAAAATTAAAAAAATCCAACAGACATCTTTACTGCCTATTAAATTATGGTTTTCGTCGCTAGATTTTATTATGCCAGCGAGATAATAAATAAATATTCAAGCACTTAAATCTAGTGTAAATTTTCTATATAAATATTTATTGTTTATGCATAATTTAGACGTTTTTATCATTTTGATGAATTTAATTATTGAAACTGCTAAAAAGAAAGGCATACAAATTGAATTTATGTATGCGAATTTTGCAATTTTATGACATCCAGACGAATAGTAAACATTCTAACAAGGCAATAAACATTAACTTGAAGCAATTAAATTTAGTACAAATTGCTTAACGATTGTCAATTTGAAATACCGATATAATTATAGAATTTTATATTTATCTTTTGTTTTATTACTGTCTTCCACGTATAAAATATTTCTTCTTATTACTACAATTTTTGCATTTTAGAACTTCTCGCGTCGTGTTTTTTTGCAGCAGCGCTTGATTTTTAATTTTTCACAGCCTTCTCGCAATTTTGTTGCTGCGCTTGTGAAAAAAAGCGCTTTGAAGTTACAAACAGTAAAAATTTTACATAACGAGTGTTGACTGATAAATCTTACAAGAGGTAAATAAAAAGTCAACTTTTTTAGCTTGAATTAAAATTGTAGAAAAAAATACTAACAATTAGTGATTTTGTTAATTATTCATTTGTTTACTGCTCGTTTTGGTTTCAATAGTTAAATATTATTTTTTATCATTGCACAGTAATTACGTATGTGACCTTGTTCGCTTCGCTGATAATAAATATTCACAATATTCAAAAAACGGAATATGAACTACTTGCTTACACGTATGTTATTTAAATGTGTGCGATTGGCTGATTGTGATCACCTATTTTGCGTTTCAATTTAATCTAAAAATTGTATTGCATGCTCGCGCGTTATTTTTTGTATTGAGGGGAAGGGCGGCTCTGAATTGCCAGATCCGCAATCAGCAACATTGCGATCGTTGCGAAATTAATTGCTGTGGAATGTCTGCATTTTCTCATCTATCGAATTTTTATCACACTTGTTTTGAAAGGCTGGGATGTATGATTTTAACCCACGACCTCTTCATTCATCTCTCGTTAACATATCGTTCGGTTGGAAAAACTATTTCGTATATATGACTATGAATTGATATTTTTTTTACGTAAATGCATCGTTGCATTAAATTGTCACGTACATTTAATGATTTTAATAGTTTTATTTGTCGAATAAAAATGCAACTGGATGCATTGGTATTTTTTAAAATTACATTTCTAAAATAGATATTTATGATATTTCGAGCATTGTCAGTGTTAAATTTGATACAATAATGCTGACGCAACCTTCATATTCGTCAATTTTTGGTCGACGTAAAAAAACGTTTTGTAAATCGTCAATTTTGAACGGTTTTTTTTTCTTGAATAGCGTTGAATGCTGAAGCAGAAAATTGAAGACTGTTGGGAAATTCGCTTTAGTTTTAGCTAGCGAATTTTTCACATTGTAAGAAGTATTTGCTTGAACATACATTTTTTTGCATTAGAAAGCCATATAATAAAATTTCCCTTGAACAACAAAAAAGTTAAATATGTATATAACACGATACTATATAATTATGATGTGACACATAAGATAGGCGATTAATTTGACTGAGTCAGGTGATGTCAGCAAATGTAGTGAAGTCATACAAGTAAAATTGAAGGGCTTGTTGCGAAATAGTGAATATTTTTTTACATTCTCTATGGAAAGTAGACGGTTCTGCTTACATTCGACACTTTCAAAATGTTTGTTTTCCGATATATCTGTCACCAAAGAGTCTGTCACTTTGTCGTATATGATCGTCAATTGATTTTTACTGACAGCCTATGTCAGTAAATATGCTTATTTATCGATAAAGGATAAGGCAATGGCAACTTGACTTTTTAGCAATTTTTATATTTTTAGTGTCAAGAAAAATAGTAACTAGCATCATTTCTTATTTTTGCATCGGTTTGATATATATTATGTAGTAGCAATTAAAACATTAGATATTGCTTCCGCTATATCCGTCAGTTTTTTATGCAGCTAGACACAATCATATTAATGCAAAGTTTATGTTTCATTTAACTTAACATTGTAGAATAATGAATACCAATTAAATCAAGGAAATTTCGATTGTAAAATAAATATTTTCCTTATTTTATGATTTTGAGGGAAACTAAGACGAATTTTCTTTAAACTATTACTATTTAGTAATATCCTTCACATGTAAAATAAATAAAATTGTTTTTTTATACCTAGCTGATTGAAAATTTGTTATTTATAATATTAATTCACAGAAATTAGGTACAGGTTGTTTAATATTAACAAGTAGGTAAACAAAAATAACATCCAGTTCTATCTACCTAT
>JARJDW010003440.1:0-12003 GCA_030264715.1 Adinopsis sp. GC000173
CAAAAGTCCGTTATATTCTAAATATAAAATATAATAAGAACATCAATCGATAGGTTAATTCATATTCTTACTAATAAATGTTCAAATTTAACTTAATTTCCACCACACTTGGCACAAGAAAATAAAATGTGTGAAAAAACACTGAAACGTCATATAACGCAATGTAAAAAAAAGACCGGATTACCTACAGTCGCCATATTGGATTGTTTTTGACAGTTCGTGAAACAGCCTTATTAGGCGCCATTTTACCCCATCTTCAAACTAGTAGTGTACTACGAGAGGAATACACGTGAGCACAGTGTTGCCAGATTGGGCGACTTTTTGCGACACAATTTTATGAAAAATCGCAAATATTTTTTTAGACCTCTTCTTCTATTCTCTTTAAATTATTGTAATTTTATATCACTTTAGTTTTACAGGGAACTAGTTCAATGGTAAACAGGGATTACGTGATAGTAAACAAAAAAATTCTTAAAAAATTGAATTTGTGATAGTGGCGATCTAGGTATGCGGCTTTTAAGTTAGTTTGTGCTACGTTTAGCCACTCGCCGCTGTAAAATTGCGCCAGATTGCGCCACATTGCGCATCCTTAAAAAAAATCTGGCAACACTGCGTTAGCAATTCCGCATTAGGATCATTCAGTTATGTTTGGAAGAGTACCATAACCTGCTCGAACATAACAATCTACTACAATTAAATAATTAAATCTTTATTAAATTAAATTTAATTAAACAGAATGGTATGTATTTTTATATAGTATTATGTATTATTGTTGTTCTTGGATATTTTAAAACATAACTGCGATAAAATTTCATTGGTTGCAAGAATTTTATTATGTCTATTTCGCATTTTTACTAAAGTGTCATATCTATACAATGGTGGATTAATTATAATAAATTTGTTGTTATAGTTATAGAAGTTTTATTCGTAAATTTTCAGTATTTAGTGAAAAAAATTAAAGGCGTAGTTACATATTTCCGACGCCATTTTTTACCTGTAATTTATTACACTGCAATTTTACATATCTACAAAGGAAATCAATAAAAACGTTGAGGTCACGTCTAATATTTGTATTGCGTATGACGATGATTAATATTTAATAACTCCTAAACGCGCATATTAATTCTTACAGCGTGAATGTATCTCGATCCATGTGGGCCAGGCCGGCGTCCAAATGGGCAACGCGTGTTGGGAGTTGTACTGTCTGGAGCATGGCATCCAACCTGATGGCCAGATGCCGTCTGATAAAACGGTCGGCGGCGGTGATGATAGCTTCAATACATTCTTCAGCGAAACCGGTGCCGGTAAACATGTACCGCGCGCCGTCTTCGTCGATCTGGAGCCGACTGTGGTGGATGAGGTGCGCACCGGCACCTACCGGCAGCTGTTCCATCCCGAGCAGCTCATCACCGGCAAGGAGGATGCGGCGAATAATTACGCGCGGGGTCACTACACCATCGGCAAGGAGATTGTCGATGTGGTGTTGGATCGCTTACGGAAATTGGCGGATCGATGCACCGGACTGCAAGGTTTTCTGATCTTCCACTCATTTGGAGGTGGTACCGGATCAGGATTCACATCGCTGCTGATGGAACGGTTAAGCGTTGACTATGGGAAGAAGTCCAAGCTTGAATTTGCCATCTATCCGGCGCCGCAGATTTCCACCGCCGTCGTCGAACCGTACAACTCGATTCTAACCACTCACACCACATTGGAGCACTCAGACTGCGCGTTTATGGTCGATAATGAGGCAATCTACGATATTTGCAGACGGAACTTGGATATTGAACGTCCAACTTATACTAATTTGAACAGATTGATTGGACAAGTAAGAGAAGTATAATATTTTAGGTTATGGTTGAAGTTAAAGATAAATTACCAAATTTACTTACTATTTATGTTTACTAATTAAAAGTAGCGGCTTATATTTACATCATAAGCATAGTTTTTAATAATAATTGCTTAATTATCTTTAAAATAAGTATAAAAAGTTGCGTTACTAACTTCAGTTTTTGATTAAACTTAGATTGATGTTGTTAGCTTAAAAATAGTCTAAAACTTGTATAACACAGAAACTACATTAAGAAAGCTTTTCAACAAAAAATGCAAAACTACATCTTCATATTTTGTAGATTGTGTCGTCGATCACCGCCTCGTTGCGTTTCGACGGTGCGCTGAACGTCGATCTCACCGAATTCCAAACGAACTTGGTGCCGTACCCGCGCATCCACTTCCCGCTGGTGACGTACGCGCCGGTGATCTCCGCTGAGAAGGCCTACCACGAGCAGATCTCCGTCAGCGAGATCACCAACTCTTGCTTCGAGCCGGCGAATCAGATGGTGAAGTGCGACCCGCGCCACGGCAAGTACATGGCCTGCTGCATGCTGTACCGCGGCGATGTCGTCCCGAAGGACGTCAACGCTGCCATCGCCATCATCAAGACCAAGCGCACGATTCAGTTTGTCGATTGGTGTCCAACTGGGTTTAAAGTGGGTATTAATTACCAACCGCCGACGGTGGTACCCGGCGGTGATCTGGCGAAGGTGCAGCGCGCTGTTTGTATGCTATCGAATACGACGGCGATCGCTGAGGCATGGGCACGTTTGGATCATAAATTCGATTTGATGTACGCGAAGCGTGCGTTCGTGCACTGGTATGTTGGCGAAGGAATGGAGGAGGGTGAGTTTTCGGAAGCGAGGGAGGATCTCGCCGCATTGGAGAAGGACTACGAAGAAGTTGGCATGGATTCCGGCGACGGAGAAGGCGAAGGCGGCGATGAATACTAATCTGTATTTCTAATCATGTATTTCTGTTGTTAGGCATCCCATACGTAAATGCACCTGCAAATCTATAAAGCCCAGGTAAGAATATGGCTTTTATCACTTTTTATTACGTTTTCAGATTTTTAATTCAACACTACAATATTGAAGTAATTTAAGTTCTGCTTAATACATGCAGAGTTGTAATATGGATGTATAACAGCTGCAAATCTAATTATATATTTTCAGTATGTCACTTAATACAACCTTTAATTACATTCCTAACAATTCCAATTTTGATAATTATAACATGTCTATAACTTTTATAACAAATGCGGTTAATAAGCACATGCTGTCATCTATGTTGAAGTTGAACTAGTTGTTGCTAGATGTCGCTGATTACGCAATTTGAAATTTATAAATTGATAATTGATGAGCTACAATTAATTATGAAATTAATCAATGATATATTTAAAAAAATTAATAAACTATATTTGTTTTTTTTAAATAATAATAAAGTTACAAAAATTAAATTTCAATTAATCGATGATTTATTAATGAAAGCAAGTCCGTTCCGGTTATTAATTGAATAAATTACACTCAAATTATTATTTCAAAACATCAACGTCGGTTTCGTCTAAATGGTAGGCAGCCAACAGTACACACATCCATCGCCACCTTCAAGCAATCAATAAACAATTATTAGATAAACGAAACAGGAAACCACGAAAACACAGTATCGCAATGGTGCTATTGAAATATCGGCTGAACGTAAAAGAATGCAAATTTTCGAACGTAGTCGTTGAGAAAGATGCGTTTTATTGATCGGGATGGCGGGCCGGCAATCTGCAGAAAGGTGGAAGGTGCCAGCGCGCGCGAAACGAAAGAAAAAAGCACACGCATTTTGGAGGAGGGAGTGAAACAACACACACACACATACAAGCGAATCATACTACATACACAGACAGTCAGTCGATGCTGAGATGGCGTTCGGTCTGCAGCGTTGTCGCCTCGCTTAGTCGAAGACCACTGCTATATATACAAAACAATAATCTTATTATTTTCCGGTCGTATCGTACCGGTGGTGCGGTGTGCGCTTCTGGGTGTGTGATTTTTTGATTTCTTCATTATCATTTGCTGTGTGTGTGGTGTGGATTTCGTGAATCTTTGGTGCGTTCGCCTGTCACACAACATTTGCGCGCGTCAATAAATGGTAAGTCGATTTTTTTTCAAGTATCGTACACAACAGACACACACCAAGGTGAAAAAAACCAGATTTCAGCTTGAGAGGCAAAAAACACAACACACACAAGCCAACCAACAATAACAACACAAAACGCTTGCTTGGTGTGTGCTGTACGGATCGAAACAAGAACGAAACGAGTGAATTTCGTTGCAATACAATACATTCGCCAGTGAAACGAACGAACGTTGATGGTTCTTGTTTTGTTGTTGTCGTTGTAGCTGGCGATTTTCGGCGTGAAAGGTGGCCGCCGGTTAGTTGCTCGGTCGCCACTACACCACATCGTCGTGCTGTGTTTGTTGTCATGGTTACAATCAACAAATCAGCTGTACTATTATGATGCAGCATCGGCACCGATCAGCCAATTAAAAAATAATGTATTTATTGTGTACATATTTATTGTTGTTTATTGCGTTGTTATGGTGACGAGAAGAATTGCCGATCTGCATTGGTTTCTCGGCGCGCTAAATTCGATTTATTTATAGAGAGAAGGAGATAAAAAAAAGGAAAATTTATAACTTTCACTTTAAATAATTAATGCGCTATTAATTTTTTTCTCGCTCGCTCTTTGCTCTGTTTTGTTTTGGTTGCGTTGTGCAATAATTTGAACGCTATTGGCGTTTCGTTTTTTTTTTGTTTTTGCACGGCGGATCAAAGGAAAAATGTTGATTTTATCTAAAACACGCGTAGTGTGTGATGTTGTTTTGATTTTATTACGCGCGCATTCGAAATTTTCATCCTAAAAATAAACGTCAATTTTTAATTAGACATTTTCGGGATGCGACACCAATTTTATTAATAGGTGATATTTTTTTATTAATATACATATGTGCTTTATTCTCTATGTCTATTGCGTCGAACAAAATCGCAGATAATATATAGGATGTTTCAAATGTCTAGCAGACACATGAAATTTATTTATGCTGTCGTGTCGTATTGGGTGTAGTTTTTTAAGATAAATTAAATTGATTTGGTTTAGTATTATCTATTTATGATATTTTTGCGACATCTTCTTCTAGTGCTGACTGCACTAATAAAGGTTGGCTGTTACCATTGCAAATTCATCTCTACCTTCAGCTCTTCTTAAAAGTGTCTGCGTATCTAACCCGGCCCAGTCGTGAATGTTTCTCAGCCAGGATATTTGTCGTCTAGCAGGACCCAGTTTTCCTTCGATTTTACTCTTCATGATCAGCTGCAACAACTCGCATTTATTATTTCCAAGTATTTGTCCCAAATATGATCTTTCTCCTTTTAATTGTGATCAAAAGTTCTCTGCCTCTTCCCATTCTGTGCAATACCATTTCATTCGTAATATGACCTGTCAATGGTACTTTTAATAGTCTCCTAAAAAGCCACATCTCTAAAGCTTCCAGCTTTCTCAGTAAGGTGACATTGACAGTCCAAGCTTCAGCGCCATAAAAAAGAACAGAGTAAATATAACATTTAACCATTCGATACCGAATTTGTAATTTGAGTATTTGGTTACTTTTTGCTCATTTAATGTTGCATTTAGTTGCAGTTTCTTTCAAATTGATAAACTTAGTTTGAATTTAATATACTCTAGCATTTTGTTTACGGGATGTTGCGGCTTTTTTTATGAATCTGCCGACAATAATTTAATTTCTCGCAATGCCTTTGTCACAAATGATTTAATGCAAACTTTTTATTAAGTAATTTGCGCTTTAAACTAAGTTTCACTCCGCGTAATCCAAACCGCCAACATACTGGGTGCTTAGAAAGTACGCCCGCCCGGTTTTTTGCTCTCGCATGCATTTTTATCAAATTTACGACGTTAATTTAACGCTAAATAAGTTTTGGAATAAGATTTTTTTTTGAGTTAATGCAAGTTTGAACGAGTTTGTTCGTTGTAATTGATTAACGCAAACTTACTTTAAATACATTTTTGATTGAGTAATTTTCGCTGAACTCATTTCCACAGCTATATAAACAATATATTTTTTAAAATTGTCATTAATTTAAACTTTTATCATTTAAAACAACTTGGGCGCGGTTTTATTACAATTAGTCAAACTCAAATGCACTTTAAATAAACCTTTAATCATGCAATTTGTCCAAAAGTAAGCTGTACTATAATAAAATCTATCTACAGCGTGTTAAAAATGTCTTAAATTCATGATAATAATGCTTTTTTGAGAAAAATTGAGACAGTTATGAAATTTTAGCAACAAATTTTAATATAAATCGCATACAGGGTGTTTTAAAGTAAAGTAATATTAAATAATATCATACATAAATTGTGTCAATAATATGGGATTAAATGAATTTTTATTATAGTTTTATCACAATTAATTTCATCCGAAGATAATTTAATCTACATCGTATTAAGAAAATGTTAAAATAATATAATCATGTGTTTTATTTACGAAAATTCAGACATTAATCAAGTTTTAGCAACATCTTAATATCAAAATTGTATCTGTATTTTGATATCAAATGAATTTTTATCATTCCAATTAGTTAAAACGACTTGAGCGCTGTTTTATCATAATTAATCAACCTAAGCGTAATGTAAATAAACTTTTAATCATGCAATTTGCCCAAAAGTAATCTCTATACGGTATAATAAAATCTATCTACAGCATGCTGAGAAAGTGCTCAATTAATATTCAGGTGATTTTTTTTCACCAAAATTGCGACGACGGTAATGAGATTTTCACAACACATATTTTATTTACAGCAAGCACTTTGGGGGCAGTTTTCGCCGCAATTGATCAACGCACACACTTACTTAGTTTGCATAAATTTTTCACCAAGTAATTTGCTTAAAACTAATTTCCACTGTGTAATAAATCTTGTATACAGTATGATTAGCAAGTGGGGCAATGTCTTTTACCACCACATTTAACGTAAACTTTCATTAACTTATACTGGGTGTTTGTTTAAAATATTTGACATTAAATAAAATAAAGGCTGGATGATTAGCAAATAAGATGTGTAACGTACATTTAATTTATATGAGCTTTAATTGAGTTGTTTGTACAAAATAAATAACTGAGTATACTGGGTGTTTAAAATGTTCGGCATCAAATAATTATTTACAATAATAAGGCTTGGTAAATACAGGATGATTAGAAAGTACGACATGTAAAGTAAATTGAAATTAAATAAATTTTAATTAAGTTGTTTCTGGACAAAACAAATAATCGATGCAATAAAACTTATAAACTGGATGTTTATACCATCTTACATTAATTAGTTATTTACAATGCACCAAAAATACTGTATCGTATTTTAATATAAATTTATGACATTAATTAATGAATTATTTGCAATATACAATAAATATTTGTTGAATCATCGAACATACTGTATCGTATTTTGATTCGTGCTAAATGAATGAAATGAGCATAATTATGCAACAACGATTATTTGTTTGCGATTTTCCCATGCGATTACGCGCGCGCTATTTTTCGATTATCGCTTTATTATTACTATTTGTTTATATGAATTTCGATAAATAAATAACGCTTTTTGAAACGAATCGCGAATAAAAACGTAATCGATTTATTCTCGACGACTGACTTGCGGTGTAGTAAGCAATATTTATCATTTTATATGTGTGTGAGTGTGTGTTTTCTTTTCCGTTCTTTTTTGTTTTTTGGGGGACAGAATGTTTTCGTTCGAACGACACATAACATGTACATAAGCGCACACACAACCTTGATAACCAGTTTTTGCACATTATTATAGCAAATAATTTTTACATGATTTTTATTATAAGTTGTCAATTTGATGGGTTTTTTTTCTTCCTCCATGGCGACATCCACTTTTTTACATTAATGTGCAAAATTATTCAATTGGTTTTTTGTTTGCTTTTTAATTTAAATTTTAGATGTCTAATGATGATGATGATGTTGATGATGCAATTTTTGCGGCATGATTACATTTTTCGTCTACAACGTCGTTATCTTAATTCGGTCATTGTTTACTATTTAATAATATTCGATCGCGTTTTGTTTTGGTTTTATTGTTTGGGATTAACAATTGCGCGCGTGTGTGTGTTTGTGTGTGTGGGGATTTTGCCGCGGAACCGTTACAATTTCGTAGAAAACATATAAATTGTGCATATAATGATGTTTGTTGTGTGTGTGTGTGCGAATTTTGCACACAAAAATATTTTCTTTCTACATGTGACCATTTTAATTTCCAAAGTACTGTAAGCACTTACATTTCCTGATTACAAACTAACAAATCAAATTAATTCTTGAAAAAATATTGGATAATGATGATTCTTATGTGCAAATTTTGATTATTTTTCGCTAAAATTTGAGTTTCTAGCAATGTAGTTAGCTTAATTTGGATAACACTGTAATTTTTTGCAAGGTGGCTACTTTAATTTGGAAGTCACTGTACATTTTGGATTGCAAACGAACAAAACAAATAATTTAATATTTGTGTCTGCAAATTTTGTTTATTTTTTGCAAAAATTTAATTTTCCTCGAAGGTGATTGTATTTATTTGGGCACCATTACACGTGATATGTTTTGTGTACAAATTCTGCTAATTTCTTTTACAAAATTTTTATTGTTTTAGGTTTAATTAAATTTTCTTTAACATTTTTAAACGGTATACGATTTTAATTTGGATACTACTGTGTTTTTTTTGCAAAAACTTGATTTTCTATCTATTCTATATATACATTTCTGATTGCAAACGAATACGTTTTATCTAACGAATCAGAAACGTTGCACACTCACACACACAAGCGAAAACAAAAAAAAGAGCAACGAAATGGAGCAAAATCGTGCATGCCTGCATGGTAATAACGCGGAAATGTTATTTTCGTGCGCGACGCGTCTGAATATGATTCGATAAGAAGACGCTGATAGCGAGATGGATAGGTGGAATAGGTATCGTCGAAGAAAAAATTGTCAGCGATTTCATCATCATCATCATCAAGAACGGCGGGCGTTCTTGCATTGGCAAGCCAATTTCCCGAGATTTCGCATCTGCGTTTCTCGCCCCCCCGTGTGTTGTGCGAGTGAGTGATGAGAAAACAAAAAAAAAAAACAAAAATACAACAAGCGCACAAGCGAATTGTGTGTTTCGCCGCAAGTGCCACCGCAACGGTTGTGCGGTGTCTGTGTGTGTTCGTGCACCGAAAAAACGAATTATATCGTCGTCGTGAAACCGCTACGGCGCGTTGAGCAAATTATCTGCACCGCGCGTTGTTGGTGCGATCTAATCGTTATTGTTTGTTGTGTGTTGCGGTGTACTGTGTGTGCTAGAAAAACTAGATGAAGAAAAAAAAACGTGTTTTGTGTGGGAAAATTGAGGCAAAAAGTAGGCAAAAAAGCGGTCATTTTGCTTTTTTGCAAAGAGCCTTTGAATTCGTTGCCATTTCATGTCTTTTTGCGTCTAAATTTTGATTTTTTTTATTAAAACATGTGCAATTTATCATATTTTGGGAAAAACTCAACGCCAAAGATATAAAAAACATGAGCTTCAGTTGCACGTGTTAAATTTTATATAGTTTGATGTTTCATGTCCCAAATTTTGATGCAACTTCGATCAAAAAAGGACAATTCATCATGTTTTGGATAAAATCGACGCTAAAATTAGAAAAAAATCCTTTTACTTCCCAATACTCTTCAATATCTTAAATTCAGTCCGCAGGTTTGATCAAAATATTTCTAATTCATCATATTTTGGAGAAAAATCAACTCCAACGAATTAAAAATATGAATATTACTTCCACACATTACTAGCAACGTTAAATTCTAGATAGTTTGAGTTTTGTATGCTAAATTTCGATGCAGGTCGGACTAAAGAATAGCACTTTATCATGTTTTAGATAAATTCAACGCCAAAATTAGAAAAAATAACTTTTACTTCCAAACACTCTTCAATATCTTAAATTCAGTCATCAGGTCTGATAAAAAAATTTCTAATTCATCATATTTTAGAGAAAAATCAACTCCAACGAATTAAAAATATGAATATACTTCCACACATTACTGGCAACGTTAAATTCTACATAGTTTGAGTTTTGTATGCTAAATTTCGATGCCACGTTAGCAGGTCTGACTAAAGAATAGCAGTTTATCATGTTTTAGATAAACTCAACACCAAAATTAGAGAGAAATAACTTTTACTTCCAAACACTCTTCAATATGTTAAGTTCAGTCACCAGGTTTGAAAAAAAAAATGGAAATTCATTATATTTTGAGGAAAAATCAACTCCAAAGAAATAAAAAAATAATTTGACAGGCCAACATTCTTCAAGCAACGTTAAATTCCACTCGATTTGATGATTTTTCGTGGAAATTCATGTAATTCAAATTAAAAAGTTAAAATATAATGTTTTTTTCTGTTCGAAGATGGAAAAACTTCTTTGTTAATGGCAATAATTATTGATTGTTATGCTGCAACGCCAATTTGCATGCAAACGGCCGACGATTTTTAGTATTATATTAGCTGCTGCGCCATTTAATGTGCTCCATTTTGTTGGTGGTGTATTAAAACAGCGATATTAAAATCGCAAGCTGTGAAATTTTAGTGCGCACACGAAATACGTTTCGCATGCGGGGCGGACGTTTTAATAAACGCACAAGTTTTTGTAGTTTCCATAGATCTTGAGTGATATTAAAATTGCTTTGGTATACATAAATATTAAAATCGCTTCAGCGTGCAATTAATACATACATGGAAAACGTCGCATTTTATTAAACGCACTTTAAAAACGCTGATAACATTGATCTTAAACCGCACACGCTTGTTTTTACAGCCGCGCGATAAATTTAAATTGATTGATTTTTTCGTCGAAGCGACTTAATCAGAAAACGCCAAGAGTAGTTTAAAATCGCCATAAAATACGTTAATAATCGTTTGGAAAAACGACCGTCGTAAATTGTGTGCAAGTTTTAACGATTTTCTTTTATTTGTCACCTGTCAGTTGATGTAAAATTTCATTATTTTGAGTGATTGTATGATAAAAAATTGTTTAAACAACTTGATGTTTTTCTTTTCTATGCGAATTACATTAATTTTTATGTGAATTTCTTTAACGTTTTATAAAATATTAAATAACGTAATAATAATTTAATCATTCATTTTTTAAATGTTTTTATTCGCAGTGAAATTGATGCGTCTTTTATCATTGGAATTTCAAAAATAATAAAATGACGATAGATTTTATTAGTGAATATGCAAAATTAATTGTAAGTAGTAGAATATTCTTTAAAATGTTTCTAGAAAATACCATTGTCCAACAGAAAGCAGCTTTTATCGTTTTTTGAAGAATTTTGATAAAAATCCTTAAATGTTTTGATTGAAACTGACGAATCACTGAAGAAAATTTATCCGCAATTTAATGTGGAGATGCTACAAAAATGATTGTTTTCTAGAAAATTCCATTGTCCAACTTACTGTTCTTGTAATATCAAATTTTTTATCTTTCTTTTTTCAGAAACTGACGAAATTTTCATGTCAATTACAAATCAATGCAAAATTTAATGTGGAAATACTAAAAAACTAGTTTTTTTTATAGACCATCAGACAAGACAATATTTATCGATAAAAAATGATTCTTGCCCGCGCGAGAATAGATAGAAAAATCGCCGTGAGTGTCGCATAAATAATCCACACGCCACGTTCGTGTGTTTATATGTATACCTATATAAATGTATTTTTATTTATTCAAACAGTTTATTATGACACTTTCCATTTGCATATCTTTTGTGCTATTGCGCTTTTTTTCTCTCTGTCATGTAGCAGCAGCAGATACACGAACGATGAAAAAATGGTATAGCATGTACCCATCTATGGCAAAAGAGATAATGCATAAATTTTGATTTATTACTAAATAATATTATATCTCAATAGAAATGTGGAATGTGTTAGTGTTAGTATTGTTAGTATTATTATTATATTATATTGTATATATAGATACGTTTCCTTTCTCTAATGCATTTTCAGATTCCGATTTATTATGCGCAACAAAAAGGGGATCGCATATACGGGGTGGTCCATCAAATTAGC
>JARJDW010003444.1:0-21574 GCA_030264715.1 Adinopsis sp. GC000173
TGAATTTGTCTTTGACAGATTACACTTCCTAAAACGTCAAAAGTAACTTACACAAAAATCGTGTTTTCAAAGCGATTTTGATGCTTCTTTCACATGAAATCATTGCAAAATGTCTTTCCCTTGCCATCTATTGCTAGTCGCACCCAAATTTTGATGCGTTTTAACGTCAGAATGCTTTTTTTGTTGTGTGATTATCAAATAAATTCTATATAAATGTATTTTTTAGGATTATCGTTGGAAAATCACATAATGAATGAGCTGGATAATATTACGCTGACAATTATCGAAGGCGAAGTGCTCTTCTATCAGCACGATTTCGATTCGATCAAGTTGCGTAAAGGTGAGTCGTCGCCGATTGTGACGAAAGGTTTTCATACGATTTTCACGACGGGCGCAACGCCTTCATGCTTCATGTATACGTACACGAATCGCACGCGCGAAACGTTGAAGCTGACGACGAACAATCAGATGCAGAATGAGCGTGCGAAATCGCCGCTACCGATATTCGAAGACGGCGGACGGACGTTCGAACATTTCAGCCGCATGATTTACATGATTGCAAATTCATTTCTCAATATTTTATATGATGTGCCAATGATTATTCGAACGAAAGAATAATAAACCAACGAAACTAGTCGCCTCAATTTTTAATGTAATAATTACGTGTGATAATAAAGATATGCAATTCAAATTGATGAATTTATTTTTGCAATACAAATTTTAATTAGTTTGTGTCCTAGCTACAAATTGCTTTTGCTATCATCACACAGGTGGCGCCAATGTGCAATGTACAGTACAATAATTTAATCAGCTTGTTTTTTGAATGTTTTTATTTCTTTTAACACTGTAAACGAATGAAAACGATTGATCTAATAGTTGTATTTGGTGTAAAATTAAATTTTCCGTCGATTGGCGTTGGAATAAATGAAAAAAATTTAATAAAACTAGGGTAAAATGGTGAAAAATCTAAATTTTTACAATAAATTGCCCGATAACTTTTTTCCTACGCGGAGTTTCGAGCAACGAACAACGCCAATCGTTTTAGAATGATAAAATACCCCTTTATACAAAGTTTGATCGAAATCGATGCTCCATCCATTTTCAATTTTGAAACTTTTAAGCATATCATCATGTAGGGGATTGTAATAGAAATTGCTGAGCCAATTTTCAGCCCTCTATTCGAATTCTAAGTGGGCCTACGAGCCGCTTTTCTACCCCAAAACGACGGTTATTTTTCGCAAAAAATTAACTTTGTTTTTCGGTAAGTTTGAGCATGGCATATCGTAGGGGATCTAAAAACATATCTTCAGTGCAAATTTGAGCCGAATTGCTTTATTCTAGCTAAAGTTACGACAGAAAATGCCGGCTCCTCCACCCAAATTTTTAAATTTTTATGACAATAGATTTATTAAGCAAAATACGCTAGCTGGAATGCTGCTATGTGATTAAATTTACGTATATTATATTTCTACATATAGTTGCATTGCTTTATTGATTGTTAAATGCATTATAATTAATAAAATAACCAAAAATTGTTTATAAAATTTGAATTACTTTATATAGGCAACTTAATGTACAATTGTAAATGCACAAATATAATTAGTTTATGTCCACGCTAAACTTTAGTTTGGCTATTAGCACAATGGTGGCGCACCAATGCAATGTGAATTTTTATTAATTTCTTTAAATTACAATTTTGTTGCTTCGCTCACATAAAATCGATGTTAAACATCTTTTCGCTGATGTTTATTAATATTCGCATTGAAATTGAAGCGTTTTAATAACGTCAGAATCAATGAAAATCATGTCAAACACATTTTCACTCATTCAAAGGATGAAATGCATCAATTCGAATGCGTGTACATAAATGATAAATATTGCTTTTAAATAAAAATAGCTTTTTAATCCTATCAACAACTTACATGTGTGAGTGCATTTAATTAAATATATCGAATTCATGTTATCAACTAATATATATAGTACACTAAACGTTAAAGTTCGAATAAAGGTATAAACATTTATAACTAGATGTAAAAATAGTAAAAAATAGGTGCAGCATTAAATAGAGGGCGAGACAGTTCGATCAACATTTTTCAAAAACGGATGCTCCTTGATACGCTTCGCCGAGATACGTTTGCTCGGATCGTAGATCAGCATCTTCTCGAGCAGATCGAATCCATCCGCATCGATATTCTTCACCTGGCTCTTCAGATTGTACTGCGGCCAGCTCGGGAATGTGGCTTTATAATCGGGTAGCTGTGTGACGCCCGGCCACAGCTCGTCGGTGGGCGTTCGCAGCACGCGGAATATCCTAAACAGCTGATCGATTTCGGAGTCGCCTTGGAATAGGGGATGGCGCGTTGCCATTTCGGCGAAAATGCAGCCGATCGACCACACGTCAATTGGGCAGGAGTAGCGCGATGAGCCGAGTAGGATTTCGGGCGCACGATACCATAGCGTGACCACTTCGTGCGTGTAGACGCGTACGGGCACGCCGAACGCACGGCCCAAACCAAAATCGGCAACCTGGAAGTGATTCACACATTAATTATTAATCAATTTTTAATACTATAGTAAATGATATTGATGCAAAACACCTGCTATTTAGTCACAATCGCATTTAAATTGGTGCCGTTTTAACGCCTGAAATTAGAGAAAATGTCATTTCAACCTCACTTTTCGATTTTCACTCAATCCGGGGTTAAAATGCATCCATTTGAATGCGAACGTAAATAAATAGCAAGGAAGAGACATTTTGCATCGATTTTATTTGAAAGACGTATCAGAATCGCATTTCGGAGGCGATTTTGATGCTTCGCACACATAAAGTTCATGCCAAACGTCTATCCGCTGCTATTTATTGCAAATCCACGTTGAAATCGATACGTTATAACACAAAAATGAGTGCAAATCAATTTCGAGGTTAATTTTACTAAAAACTGCCTCAATTTTAATGCGGATTTGCAATAAATAGCAAGAGAAAGCGCCGATTAAGTGATGTCATGCGAAAAGCGCATTAAAATTGGTGGAAAATGCGAACACAGCGAATAATTTTGCTTACTTTAATTGTACCATCTTTCGTAACCAGCAAGTTTTGAGGCTTCAGGTCTCGGTGGAGGATGCGACGTTGATGGCAGAACAAGATCGCCTCATTGATCTGATACAGATAGCTCTTCACCAGTTTCGGATCCATCATCTTGCCCTTTTCGATGCGATCGATGTAGCGCTTCAGATCCATCGAGAGAAATTCAAAGATTAAATACAGTCTGCAACAAAATAGGCGAATCGAAAATTAGAAACGGAAATGTGTCCGGGTGGATAAATTACCTTGATTCCTCCATTAGGACATCCATTAGGGAGACAATATTTGGATGTTGCAACTCTTTTAGCAGTGAAATTTCTCGAATGGCCGTTGATGGAATACCTTCATCCTCTGATTCCAATCTAAAACAAAAATTATTTTTTGCTTTTTTTGCGGTTAAGTTGCATTTTTTCACACAATGATTGCAATATCACTAACTAATAAGAATTTAACCAAAAATACTGCTCTTACTACATTAAATAAACACGAATAGTTAATTTGCAATTGATAAATTGTCAACAGCATGTTTAAAACTTAAAAAACACGAGTTTGAAACCGAAATGAAAACAAAATTGTTAATTGCTGTCTTAATTGACATTTGAACATTTTTCATTCTCGCAAACCACGATTTAATCAAATTATCACTCATTAATGATTTTTTAATTGATTTTTGATTGTTTTATCATAAGTATTTGATGCATGTGTAACTCATCCAATACCTAATCTTTTTCATCGCAACCATTTGTCCCGTCTTCCGGTGGCATCCCTTGTAAACGACTCCATACGTCCCCTCGCCGATTTTCTCAATCTTGAGGAAATCGTCCATCGTATTTCTCACCTGCAACGAAATGCAAGCATTTTTAGGTTATCATTTTTTGTGTGTAAAAAACACCAACAAATCGCCAATTTTCTGCATTTAAAATGATTGTTAGCTATATGGGTATATTACTTACTTATAATTAATGGCAGTGTTAATTATCTATTACGATTCGATGTGTGCGAATATTATGATATACAAATATTTAAAATTTAACCGGTAAATATGCAACGTTCTTCTTAACGACCTTATATTTTCTCGATTTTGCGACTTCTTCTTACACGTGCTATTCCGTATATCGCTCTTCGTTGACAGCGTAAAATTTCGGTTACATTTGAATTTTCAAATCGTTTTTTACAATACAACAATTATTGCTTTTAATATTGCAATATTAATGATAAGACAACTGAAATATACTTTATATATTACTAATTATTAATGAATTTGTAATATTTCACTTATTTTATTTCTAGAATTTTAATTTTCAACGGTTGGCTATTGATACTGCCAACGTTATAAAAACTGCTAAAGTTTATAGTATTTTATTGAAATATTGTTAAATATGTATTTATTTTTGACTAAAAACATTGCCAATAGCAAAATAAGCATTTATATTACTAATTTATTGTAATTTCTGTTAAATACCTGTTGATTGTTATTAAAAAAACCAGGTTGGCAATATGTTTGCAAAATGTTGTTGTTGAGTTAAGTTTTTGATTATTCCAGTCGTTTTTACCCTTATATTCTTATTTATTTATTATGTTTTAAGTTAAACAAGTAAGTTTCATTTTTATGCATTGCATCTTACGGTTAACAATTTAGTTTAAACAATAATTCATTTTAAGGTTATATTACTGCAATATGTTAACGATTTGTCGAAATGCTTTTTTCTTACTTGCTTTTTATCCGTTTTATAGCTTAATTTAGTATTTAAAATGCCGCTTGTAAAAAGGAGATTAATTAATTTGACACCAACCACCCGTAAACTGCACCTATCACCACCAAACAGAAATGTGAAACGATTTGAAGACATTCCCGGCCCGAAATCGCTGCCTTTAATTGGAACTCTATACAATTACTTCCCTTTCATTGGTAATTAATCAATTAATTATTGTTTTTTTATTTTACTTTAATTCTATTTCAAGGATCGTATCAATTCGATCGATTGCACATCAATGGCCATAAGAAATTATTGAAATACGGTCCGATCGTGCGTGAGGAAATCGTACCGGGCGCGAATATCGTTTGGCTGTTCAAACCGGAGGATATCGAAACGATGTTTCGATGTGAGGGAAAATATCCGCAACGGCGGAGTCATCTCGCCCTGGAGAAATATCGAATGGATCGGCCGAATATTTATAATACTGGAGGCTTGCTTCCAACGTAAGTGCAACAAAAAAAACAAACAAAATTGTTTATTATTTATTGATGAATTGCACATGATTATTTTGTAAAATACAGAACACATGCGTGGTTTAATTGTTGTTACATGAAATCGATGCAAAATTGAAGCGATTTAACATTTACAATGAGTGAAACTAACCTCGAAATGGATTTGCACTCATTCCAACGTTGAATCGCTTCAATTGCAATCCAGCTTTGAATAAGTAGCAAGAAATAAACCATTTGCATTGATTTTTTTTGGACAAATTGCACCTTCGAAACGTCAAATTGAAATTCATTCAAAAATCGAATTTCACATAAAATCGAGGTTATTTGTTGCAATCGATTTAATTATTATTATTGTTATCAATTTGTTTCATTTAATTACAGCGATTTGTATGAAGCATCACTTTAATCTTAAATCATATCTCTGTGTCTGTGTATTATTGATTGATATTTTGCTGTTGTTGCTGTGTGTTGAAGTAATGGGGCAAATTGGTTGCGTCTGCGAAGAGCGTTTCAGAAAGGCTTAAGTAGTCCGATGGCCGTACACAATTTCCTACCATCGGTCAATGATGTGATCGACGAATGGCTGGCGCGTTTGGAGGAAATCAAATCGATAAATAAGTACGATTATTTGCCAGAGTTTTCACGATTATTTCTCGAATGTAATTTTCATTTGAAACATGTTGGAAGCTCGATTTTCGTTGAAAATCTATTCGGTTTTTTGACAGAATTTAGGTTAACATATAATTTAATCGAAACCGAATTGATTTGTTTAGCTAAAATCTGCTCCTTATAACCCGTACACATTTATTCTAACCTATAATTTATTTTAGTAACATGCCTTACAACGTTGGACATTCGATTGCAAAGCTTCTCGAAGGCAGAGTTACGCGAGTATTCGCGATCCAGCAAGCTGATGAAGGCTGCTTTCATTACTAATAGTTGCATTTTGAAAACGGACAACGGGCCGCAGTTGTGGAAGCATTTCGAAACACCACTGTTTAAGAAATTGAGAAAATCGCAACAATTTATGGAAGAGTAATTTTAATTATTATTATATTAGCTATGATTATTAGTAATTTATGTTCATTTAAGGCAAGCCATTGATTTGTTATCGCTGAAAATGTCGTTGTTTAGCGAAACGAAAGCGATTAAGAATCAGACATTGTTGGAATCGTATTTCGCTTCGCCCGAATTAGATTTTAAGGATATTATCGGTATGGTTTGCGATTTTCTCCTAGCAGGAATAGATACTGTATTATAAAATATTTTTAAATTATTTAACGCATTTTTTTTGTATTATTCAATTTTCAGACAACGTACTCGGTCAGTTTTCTACTGTTTCATTTAGCGAAAAATCCATCAGTGCAGCAAAAACTACACGAAGAAGCAATGGCGCTGCTTGATGAAGGAGATTCGTGCCAGGTGGATGTTGATGTGCTGAATAATGCGCCATATGCCAAAGCTGTGCTGAAAGAATCGTTACGACTGCGTCCGATTTCAGTTGGAATTGGAAGAGTGCTGGATTCAGATGCAGTATTTTCCGATTATCACATTCCAAAAGGCGTATGTTGTTACATTATTTCACTAAAACAAAGCAATTCAATTTTGTTACTTATTATTGTAGACGATAGTTGTCAGCCAGAATCAAGTGTCGTGTCGACTTGAAGAGTACTTTGCGGCGCCCAACGAATTCAAGCCGGAGCGATGGATTAAAAGCCATCCGCTGTATAAGCCAACGCATCCATTCTTGCTGCTACCATTCGGACACGGGCCGCGTTCGTGTATTGCCCGAAGACTGGCTGAACAAAACATGCTAGTCTTCATTCTAAAGGTTTGTTTCTGTTTTAGTAATATATTAAAAATAGAATGTTTTGTTAATGCAGTTTATGATGAATTTTAGTTGTGCCGTACTTATAAAATACGATGGGATGGCCAGGAGATTGGCTCGAGATCGTTATTAATTAATAAGCCCGATAAGCCATTACATTTCTCTTTTGAAACATATTAATTTGTTATAAATAGTATTAATGATGAAGTATTTTTAATACGAATAAACTTTTTACAACTCTATAATTATAATTCGTCGCGCATCATCAATTTGATGTGCTTTTCGTTGATTTTAATTGGAAGACTTTCCCAAAACGATCGATGGCCCAGCTGGTTGATTTGCCGAAATTCAACATGGTCCGGCGCACCAATGTACAAGTAATTTAACAAATCGTTGTCGTTTTTACTCACAGGCTTCCAATTGTTAAAAGTCAACGAGCTAAAACATGTAAATTGTAATGTTTCATTCGTAAATTGATGAATTTTAATGTTTACCCATCTCTGGCGTAATTCGTCCACAAATCTAACAACAAATCCATCATTCTTTCATCGGATTTTGGTAGTTTTCCCTCGTGCACGTTCGAAAACATGAACATCATATCATCTCCATGGCATACACCTATGTAAAAGTGCAAGAAATATTTTGTAAGTCATGTAAAGTTGTCGTCCACCTTAGACTGCACACATAGAGGGACGTCAAGCATCGAGCAAGAAGTTCTGTTAGGCAGTTGAGATATTTAGAGGTGTGCTTGGTTAATTAAGGAAACGTGATATACTTTTTAGACACTCCAAAGATGTCTTAAAACTGCGCACATCTCTAACTATCTCTACTACCGACCAGAATTTTCTTACTTGACGATTTAAGTTTGTAAATTGCACACAACGAGGGACGTCAAGCATCGAGCAACAAAGTTGGTTAGCATTAAGGAAGCGTGATATACTTTTTAGACACTCCAAAGATGTCTCAAAACTGCGCACATCTCTAACTATCTCTACTACTGACCGACCAGAACTTTCTTATTCGATACTCGACGATTTTAAGCTGGTAAATTTGTTATTCATTTTGTCACAAGTTAAAACTTTTCCTATGAATTCTCTTCTTACCATATTTTTCTCTGACATCTCCCAGCGTGTACGCAAAACTCTCCAACTCAACGCCCGTGTAATTGAACTGATAGAAATACACCGGCGATCGATTGGCCCTTGCCGCAAAACGAGCGACAATCTCCAATCCGACAACGAACAGCTCGTCGCTCTCCAACTGTAACAACAACAAAATGTAAATGTAAGCTCAATGAAAAAAACAACGCATTACTTACTTGAATGAGTTCCGAATAAGTATCGCGCGTGATCGGTTTGTCGCCGAGATAATGCGTCCTAATTTTACTACTAACATCGTCAATTTTCGTATCACATACGCGATCCTTATAATGTAGAATGTACGGCGCCAATTCGTTCCAACGCTGGTCCAAATCGTCGAAATACTTATCGTTGATTGCATAATCAACAGCGGGATAAAGGCCTTCAGCCGTCGTTGCGCTAACAATCCATGGCACATCGTTAATTTCGCCATTCTTAAACATTTCGTATGGATGCTTTGGCAAAAACGGCGTTTTGCTCCATTTATCCACCACCAAACTGAGCGCACTGAATGGATTGTATAACCATGGTCGTAATTTTCGCGTAATTTCAACGATTTGACTGCCCGGTCGCGTTTTTAAACATTTTATAAACGCATCCGATTTTGTTGAATCACAACCAGATTCCGCAGCGACTACGCTAACTGTTTTGAGCGGGTTTTCTTGCATCGTCCACGGATTCAAAGCGCAACCGCTTACAGACACCGCCCGATTGTACAATCCGCGCGATAGCGGCGATAATAAGTGATAGGACACACTGGCACCGCCAGCTGACAAACCGGTAATCGTAATCGAATCCGGATTACCACCAAAGTGTTTTATGTTCTCTTTCACCCATTTCAACGCCATTGATTGATCCTTCATTCCCAAATTGCCCGGTTGGTGTTCGTCCTGCGTCGATAGGAAGCCGAAAATTCCCAAGCGATAGTTGAAGTTCACCAGAATTACATTGCGATTCATTAGGTGTTTGGGGCCGGCGTAGCAAATGCCGCATCCGAACATGAATGCGCCGCCATGGATGTGAACGATCACATCTAGCAATTTGCTGGGTGGTAACGTCGTTTCCGGTACAAATACGTTCACGTGCAGACAGTCCTCAACGCCATCGGTGACACCTCCCTCCGGATACGAGCGATGATCGATTTGCAGGCATTTCGTCGCTCGATTTGCCATCCATGTGCCCTGCCATTTGCCATACGGCACCGGTTCCTCGAATCTCAGCTCGTGTATCGGTGGTTTGGCATAGGGGACGCCGAGGAATTGCATAAATCTCCGGCCCGAGTACGATTCGCCCCAAATTCCTTGGATTTTTCCATTATCGGTTGTTACCGTGGGAGGATGGTCGCAATAAATTGACGTAACGCCTAAAATAAATAAGTTAGCTTAGTGGGCTGTGAGCCCAGAATGTCATGTTGACGAGTGTGGTAAAAGCGCGGCGAACACATCTAATAATAATTAATAGTTAAGATTTCACCAGTTATTTACGTCTCTCCAATAATTCTATTGAGAAATGCAATCGAAAAGTAACTACCTCGCGAGTATTTCTTAGTGTTGGCTGTTCTTGTCAAAAATTGCTAGGAAGTTTGATTAAAATTCCTTAACTTCAAGAAAAGCCTTAGCTATAATATAAGTAATTTGAAGTAAATAATGGTTTAAATACACTTACAGAGGAGCAATAAAACGAATTTAAACATTTTTTTTTGACTGGTGGGAAGATTGAAATTTGATGCATTTATATACCAAAACGGGTTGATTATGGAGATGGCAAGGTTATCGGTTATTTAATAGATTGTAAGAGGAGTATTATCATCAGACATACATGGGAGGTCCACTTTTCTTAAGTCTATAAATAAATATTGTTTGAATAGAGTAAAAAATGCTTCCGATTGTTTAAAGCTTATGATAAATAATACGATTTTCGTTAAATCGATAAAGAAATTAAATAAAATATCATTATTACAAACTTTAAACGCATTTATGTAAGATAATTGGACAAATTAATAAATTAATGGTTTTTTTTTGTTTAATAAATTCGATTTGATTGAATTTTGCCGGCAATTTTGTGCTGCCATCGCCACATGCGTGGAATTTCGCTGAACTAATTTTTTGAACTAGTTCCGATAATCGCCACCTGTCATTAATGATAATGGCGTTAAATTCAAATAAATAACCTAAATATTGACACTGACAGGTTATACGGAGTTTTATTCCTCTGGCTGGATTATCTCTCAGTTTCGTTTTTTAAGATTACGATTAATTTGCGTTCGTTTAATTTTACCTTGAAACTAGTTAAATGTTTAAAAACAGCAATAAATTTTAATCAAGGCTAGATTTAATATCTGTTACATTTATTAAGCCGTTTACGTTTTTAGTAATATCAAATAATTATCAAAACGCATGTATAATTAAATTGATTGACAGTTTAATAAATTAATAAACGAGTATTTTCATGTTTTATCATCGAATGTACTTTGGAACAAAAACAAAAAAAATAATAATCAACTGTCAGAAAAAAATTTGTAAATAATTGTTTAACAGCTTTTCTACACCGGTTTTTTATTGTTACAAAAAATGTTGGAAGCATTCTTTTCGCAAATCAATCGCTCCAAGCTCGCAGCGCGTAAGCGCAATGTGGACGTCACCAAGCCGTACCTGGAGGATTTCAATCAGGAGGAGTATGCGAGCAAGATATTCTATCTGTTGTCTGAACCGTTATGGTACCATACGCTGCTGGTGTTTGGCTATTGCAACATCATGCTGGCGTATGTGAATGCAATTTTTGCTACGATTAATGATGAGCATGAAATGTGGCTGTTAGGTTAGCTTATCGATTAATTTAATTGATTATTGTGGGTAATATTGCACAAGAAATTATTATTAGATTCATTGTACATTGTACAAAAAGTGAGGTTAGGAAATCGACGATGACAGTGGAAAAAGGAAAAGAATGTTGAACAATTTAAATAAAAAACCGAAAAGGTCTACTAGAGCGTAATACTTGCTTATTTAAATTAAAATAATAATTACTTGTGCAGCATGATGATTATTTTCCATTCCCATCCTCGATAAATTATGCAACTTATTATACACATTACTTTTTTAGATGTCTTTTACTTGGCCGACATATGCTGGTTCATAAACATGACGCTGGCGTTTATCGCTCAGGTAACCGAACGCGTACGATACTTGCACAGCGTATTACTGGCGCCGGGACGCAGCAACTACTTAACATTCGCGATTGATTTCGTCAGCGTGTTGCCGTTGGAGATGTTCGCGCACGACCCATACACCAAGTGCATGTTGATGCTAAACAGAATCTTGAAGATTGTTAATGTCATTTTCATATTTCACTACTTCAATCACGATTCGATACGGCAGCATCTGATTGAGAAGGTGTATCAGCTGGTGTACTTGATGACTTACGCAATTATGCTGCTCACGTTGACGTTATCGTATTTTACGTGTTCGGCGAATGCGAATTACTGCAAGCAGCAAGACTCGCTCGAATTGTTTAAAGAGTTTGTTAGTATTGTAACGGATCAAATATCAACGAGAGGTATTGGACTACTGGCGAATCAGCACTACATGCCACGGCTGATTATCGTTAATGCCACACTGTTTATCTTCATCGGAATTTTCTTTATTTACGTGGCGGAGATTACGTTTCATTTCTACGCGAAGGGCATACACAAGAATAAGTTTTGCTTTCGTCTAGAAGCGCTGCGTAAATACCTCGCGAACAAATCAATGCCGCAGATATTCATAAACAAGGTGGAGGATTTTTATGATGTGATATGGAAGGTATGCGCCGGATACGATGGATACATGAATGAGACACGATTTAGCGTGCCGCGAAGTGTTTTTGACAGGCTGATGCCATTTAGTATGTTCATCGATCTGCAAACCGACAATGTGTGGGAGGCATTCGCGCATTCGACGATATTCAAAAACATCGACATGCCATTTCTGCGCCTGTTATCGACCGTCATCGAAAATAAAGTGTTCATGAAGGGGCAGTATGTGTTTCATCGCAACAAGCTCAAACAGAAATTCATTTACATATTTACGGGTACCGTTAATATTCTATCGCAAGAAGATGATGAAACGCCGTTGTTGACGCTGGTTGATGGTACGTGTCTAAGCGAAACGTCGTTAATTATACCTCGGTATGCCACAGCAAATGCGCAATGTGCATCGATGGCAATATTAATGGTGCTAACACGCGCCGATTTTCTTAAGATCGCCATGCAATATCCGCACATTTATAAAACAATCTGGCGACGCGTGTTTGATCGCTACAATGAGGCGAAAATATTCCACAACGTACAGCAAACAGTCAATAACAAGGAGAAAGATTTGCTGATTCGAAGTTTGAGTATGCGTTGGATCAATGTGACGCTGCACAAGGTGATGGGTATGAAGAGTTTGGATGCAACACGACGACACAGCATACAGAATATTTATCTAACCGATATAGTGCACGATTTTAATTATAGATATTATTTATTTACAGCGAAATACTTGCAATTGTTGACGATTGGCGATCGCGGTTGGAATAATGCCGATTCATTCTTTGTGCGCACCGATTTTCCGTTGATTCTACAACCTGGTACTGGTGTTGTCTTGTTTTGGGATTTATTTATTGCACTACTAGCGCTAATTGCTGGTATATTGATTCCGTACCAATGCCTTGTACTACAAGAGCGCACCGTTACATTTTACACAATCATCTACGTGTTTACATTTTTATGGTTTTTCGATTTGATTGTGAAGACGCACATTGCCGTACAGCTGCGACACGTTATTTTAACGCGAGTTATTAACATATTGCTACATAAATTATCGGATCCGGCTTATTTGGTGGATATCTTATCATGCATTCCATTTGAAATCTATTCAAGCATACTGGTATGGCACGAAATTCGCAATTTAATATTCCTAAATCGCTTATTGAAGATCTACATAATCATCAAGCTGTTTGCGCGCTGGGAACAAACGTACGATAACAATCCAATAATTGTGCGCGGCGTTTCGTTGATAATTACAATATTGTACAGCTGCTACTTCGCCAGTTGCTGCTACTTTTACATCAAATGCGTAGATGGGTGCGATTATAACGAATTCATCAAGATCTTATACTATGCCAGCCAGCTATTAACAGGCGTCGCCAATTGGGTGCCGGTCTATTCACAGCTCTACAGTCGCAATGTGAGTAATATCGTCATATTAATCAGCATCGCCGTTTCGTATACCATTTTCTACGCGCTAATATTCTCCGCCTTTTTCTTTACGGTAATCTATCACTTTACCATGAAGAATATGGTGATTAATCTGGTTGATATGGTGCAACCATTAAATTCGATTCACACGCATCGCATTCATCAAAACTACTACTCGAACCTGGTACTCAATAATGGTTTAAATTACATACGCAACGATTACATGTTTCATCACGTTCCCATTCCGATGCTGGGCTACTTTTTCGAGTACAAATATCTGGATTGGATGATGAAATTGCCGCTTTTTTTAAATATACCGCGCAAATGCGTTGTCGATGTCCTGCAACAAGTTGGTGTGGTGCGGGATATTTGTCCGGGTGAAGTAATTTTCTACGTTGGCGATTTGTGCGACGACATCATCGTACTAGCCGAGGGATTTTGCGAGAAAATCAGCGGCCAAACATGCCAATCGATGATTGTATGCAAACATGAAGTGTTAAATGCGCTGGAGGTGATTTTTGATGAACCATGCCGTAATACCTATGTGGCGGCGTCGCATTGCGATATCATAATGATTAATTACCGGCAAATGTTGCGCGTACTAGCACCGTATTGTAGAGGATTGAATATATTCGGATTTAATTTGCGGTATGCCAGCATGAAACGCCAATTGCAGCGATTGGAAATTATTCCAACACGCTTTGAGCACTTTGATGGTTGCTATTTTGCGCCGTATGCCAATTTTATCGTGCACAACAAGAAGCATCCACAGTATTTTGAGGTATTCATGCGGAATAATCATTCAGTGCTGCGACGTGTCTTAGCAAGAATTACCGTCGTACCGCAAGGTGGTTACTTTTTTGTTTGGGCGATTTTTCGCGCTGTAGCTGGATTATTATCGGCTTTTCTATTCCCAACCACCGGGCTGATATTCCTACCACATACGAGTGTACTATTGCTGTTTATGTATTTTCTTGAACTGGTTGCATGGCTCGATATCATCGTACGCTTTCACGTGTGCTATTACAATAATGCCGGACTGATGATTACGCATCCCTTGTACACGGTAAAGCACTACCTGCATCATGGTTTTTTTATCGACTTCATCGCTGCGTTGCCAATCTATCTGGCGATGATTAACAATTCGTACATTATATTGAATGTTAATAAGATATTACAGATACACCACTACATTTCGTTGATTAATTTCATACAAACGAACACAATTAGCTCCAAGCAGAAGATATTAATGTTCAAATACTGGCCGATATTGTGCATTTTTATCAACGCATTCGCTTCGCTTCTGGTGTCGACCAGCTGCACCAGCGTGGATGAATCGAACGAGATGGAATGCTCCAAAGCGTCACTGTTTTACGTCAATCACATGGACGACATTAATCCATTTTCGGCGCATTTATACGCCTTCTACATTATTGTAGCCACTGTTAGTACCATTTCAATTCAAGGCTATACCATTTTGAACAAGCAAGTGATGATTATTGTTATTCTATTTGCGTTTTCGGGCTTTTACTGGCGCACTGTCATCACCGCCAAAATGTTCGTCTACTTCTTCAACGATGACATGGAGGGGATCATTAACAACTTCAACATGGAGCGCTTGAAAGAGTTTATGACCAAAAAGAAGATAAAGCAAATGTTGCAAAAGATAGTCGTGCGTTATTTCCAGCTAAAATGGTATTGCAACAAGAAAAACGTGCAATCAAAAATGGCTAAATTTCCTATCCACATCCAGCGCGATATTTTATTTGAGTGTTTTGGTAAAACGTTGGTTGTTAATTGTTTGTACGGGGCTAAAGACAACGATGCATTTATTCGCAACATGCTGGTGCATTCAAAGTATCACGTGCTTGATGCCGGCGGCTATTTGGTGTCGATCAACGACGTCATCGAGGAGACGATAATATTGTTCAGCGGTATTGTTGAACTGGTAGCGGCCGATGGTACGGTAATGGCCTCGCTAAAACCGGGCAGTATTTTTGGCAATCTGTGCAACATCAAGTACAATCGCATGTACATTACGGTGATCGGATGCGGACTCACCGAGGTGCTAACGATACCATCACTGAAATTTCAGGAAATATTACGGCACTATCCGTTAAGTCATTGCATGTTTAAGAAGTTGAAGGGGGTGCATTTAACGCACATTCCTGGTACGTCAACGTTTGCATATAAGAAACAATTATTGCAGGCGAAAAGCAAGCATGTTATATCAAATCTGTCAACAACAACTTACATAATGTTGATATTTTTCCTAGTCACCGGCGCTTATCTACCTTGCATGTTGTTTCTGTACCAAATTGCCATTTCGGAATATGCAGCAACATTCTACGCTGTCAATTTCTTCTTCGATTTGTGCTATTGCGCATCGATGGCGATGAAACTGTTTCAAGTTGTGTATAAAGACACAGCCAGCTACGTTACCTATCAAGGTATCTTAAATTACTGGTCGGAGCAAGCGCTGTTTTACTTTGAAATCATCGCCGGTTTACCGTTTATGTACGCCACGCTAATCATGCAATTCGAAACGAAAATAACGTTGCACACATTGTATTTACTATTTCGCGCGAATGTCATGCTGCGCTTATTGCACTTTTTCGAACGCTATTGGATTTATACGAAGCGATTTCATACCAAACTGTACTATGTTCGTATATTTTACATCTTGTTAACGCTGCCAGTCGCTATTTTTACGGTTACAAGTATTCTGATGCTGTTGGGCGGGCTGCTTGAACGCAATATGAATATAAATATAAATCGTTTAGCGTTAATCGAAGCGGATAGCGATGAGCGATTTGAAATATTTACAACATGGCTGTTTGTGATCATCACCGCTTTCACGCACACCTCGCAGTACGTCTTTTATCCCGTGCATTGGTTCTTTGTGCTCTTCATCACAATTCTAATATTCTTCCTAATGGGCTACGTCAGTTTTCTGTTTACGTACATCATATGGATGATGCAATTGGAGATGCAGCTGTTTTGGAAGTATCGCAGGCGTTTGCATCGCCTATCCAACTACATGCATGCCACGGAAACGTCCGGCGCATTCCGTGACAAGATGATGCACTACGGGCAGCTGATGTGGAAGTGCAAGCACGGCTACAAGTATCCGAAGCTGCTCGACCAGATGCCGCGCTACATCAAGGAAGCGGTGTTTGGGACGGCGTTCGGGCATGTGATTCGCAATCATTCGGTGTTCGGTAAGTGCCACATGGACTTTCGCCGTCAATTGATGGCCAAGCTGAAATTGGACTATTACTATCACGGCGATTACATTCAGTATAAGGGCATTATCGATCATACAATGTATTGGATTCATACTGGGAAGGTGTGCGCGTTGAGCGAGGCGCTCGATGATCAGCACGATGTGATTGATACGTATCGCGATGGCGATCACTTTGGCCTGTTGCAGGGCATCTTGGACCAGACGCCACATCGTTATAGTTTTCGAGCGATGTGTGAGACACGCGTGATTTATCTGCAGCGAGACGATTGGCGATATTTGATGATGTACTTTCCGGCATCGAAGGCGATCATCTACGAACAGTGCGAGAAACTGCTAAAACAAACATTGTGACATTTGCAAAAAATAATTAAAAGTGAGGTTATGTTGGCGATCCATCAGCGATTTACCTTCTTTTTACATTATACAACATTCAGAATTGTTATATTTTTCTCTACCACCAATAATACACGAGAAATTAATAATAAAAAATACATTTTATGACATTTGCTAAATTGTTATTTATTATTGTTGAATGAATGAAAAAATGATGCAAATAACAACATTAACATCCCGCCCACCCTGCGCTACTGCGATTCGTTTTTTTACTACTAAAACGCTTGCAATTCTAAATGTTGTGCAAGTGTTGCAATAATTTTGTGAAAGGGGATTAATTAATTATCGCAACGTCTAAACTTCACATCATCGATTGTTTTATTATTCGTTATGTTTGTTTAGAGAGTCCGCCCGCAATTTCAAGCAACGATTGGAATACTTCAAAATAGAAAATAAATTGATAGTTAATTGACACTATTAGGGAAACTGAAAATAGAATTAAATTTCCAAAATGCATTACAAGGTAAGGTGAATTTTGAATTGAATAAGCGCATACCGACAATTCGAAATGTGTTGCAGCAAATGAAATTGGTGGATGTATGGCGCATTTGCAACAAGATTCGTTCGGCGATTTTTCGTGTTGGCTTCAATCTGTGGGACTACTACAGTCCACTTGATCCACATAAAAATTGCCTAATTTCAGGTAGGTTAAACACGTTAATCGATTGCGATATTTGATCATCATCTTGTTGTTGTTTGTAGAAAGTGCATTCGTATCGGTATTGTCGGGGGAATTGCGCTCGACCATTGGGCTGTCCGACTATGAAATCGGCGAACTGACTGATTACTTTCGCGTACAGGATGGACGCATCTTTTACACGCAATTTTGTGAGGTCATCCAAGACAGCAGTAAGTTAATGATATCGTAAACATGCAATATTGGAAAAATAAAATAAATGTTTTGTTATTTGAAATTCGAAAAATTAAAAATATTTATTGTATATAATGAACTGGTAATTGATTAATTTTTTGTTAAAAAAAACGAGTCTTGTTGAGTATTTAAAAAGGTAGATCGCTGATAGGAACACAGCCGCAATCATAACCTCACTTTTTCATGGCGAAATGTCATGGCAACCTACAACCGGTACAATGCATTTTAGAAACGTTTTAGCGACGTTTAATTTGGTCGGGAAACGATTTCAGCATCCTCCTTATAGCTGGGATCTATAGCCTTGGCAGTTTTAAGTCATTGTCGGCTTGAAGAAAGATAGTGAAATGTAAAAGTGCAAAAGTTTATGTGATTCTTTTTGCAATCTACCTTTTTATGCAGACATCGTGACGTAATCACTCCAGAAAGCTTGCTAGTCATTCAAATCGGACTACGCTTACTGGATTTGTGAAAATAGTGATGGGAAAGAAATGAAAGCATAAGTTGGGAGTCGTGGAGAGGTAATAAAACTTGCCAGCCTGCTTATTACTCAATTGTGTCAGGTGATTTGATAAGATGTTTTGAGGAAACTGAGAAAAAAGTGTTGATTGACTGCTTTACATTCATTGACATGATTGAGTAATCAGCGGGCTGGGAAGAGTCTTATTACCTCCCTACCACGCATTTATCTCTTTCCAAGCAATTTTCTTCGAGTTTTCTCTTGTAGATTACTAGTTTAGATCCTTTCAAAGGTAGGCAATACGAAAAACTGAAAGAAAATCGCTTGAAAGTGAGAAAAATTAATAAATATTGTAAGCCAGTGACATTTTTGCATTTTCTAAGCGATTTTCTTCCAGTTTTCTCTTGTAGATGACTAGTCTAGATCCTGCCAAAGGCAGGCAATACGAAAAACTGAAAGTAAATTGCTTGGAAAGTAAGAGAAATTAATAAAAATTGTAAGCCAGTGATATTTTTGAATTTTTTAAGCGATTTTCTTCCAGTTTTCTTTATCGATTACTAGTCTAGATCCTTCCACAGATGGATAATACGAAAAACTGAAAGAAAATCGCTTAGAAATTGCATAAATGTCACTTTTTACAATTTTCATTAATTTTCTCTTACTTTCTAAGCGATTTTCACTCAGTTTTTCGTATTATCTATCTCTGGAAGGATCCAGATTAGAAATCTACAAAGAAAACTCGAAGTAAATCGCTTGGAATTAATTTAAATCAATCAACAAACAATTTTTGTTTTTCTAATTTATTGCTAACAACTGAGTCTCTCTATTTGCTTCAAGTACCGGAGTTTGCTAAAAATTCGCAATTGGTGAGTGGATTGGAATGGAACGATCCGCTGCAGGTGAATCGTTTGAGCATCAGCGAGGAACGCCGTCTTCATTTGCTCCTCACGAAAGTGGCATGTATTGTCAAATCGAGAGAAATTATCCTTTGGCCCTTCTTTCAAGATTACGAACTAGTAATTTATTCTGTTATATATTATTTGCTTTAATTAATTAATTAATAAATGTTTTAGGTATCGAAAAATAATGGAACTGCAACGATCGCCCATTTTGCGCGCGTCCTATCCTTTGTCGGCATAACAATTGGCGCCGACGATTTCAATTTGCTGGTGAAAAAGTACCTTAAAGATTCGTACACGATCAACTATGTGGCATTCGCGATGGACGTCGGCAAGATTGTGCAGTATCTTGATCAGCACGGCGTACTCTACTTGGATGGCGATTTGATGAGCCAGTTTCCCGGCCGGGTGATCACCGCCGACCTGCCGAAACTGCCGCGCCCCGAAATTGGCAAGATCGATGCGGCAAGCGTGTTCGGCAAGCAGAGCATCTTTCATCCGGCGCTGCATCTGCCCGCACCACCGCAGGCGCTCGTCATGCTCATTCGACGCATTCAGCGATACGTGTTCGAGAATCGCATTCGTGTCCATGAATTCTTCAGGGTATGACTAATTTATTAATGCTGAAAATTGCATGAAAATCACTGAAATATTAAATTCTCTAATTTTTCTCAAATTTTCATCATTTTTAGGTGATTTTCATACAAGTTTTAATTGATCTACCTCCAAATGTATAGAATCTAATAATTTCTGATAAAAATTGCTTGAAAATCTGTAGGAAAATGCATGAAAATCACTAAAATATCAAATTCTACAATTTTTCGCATTTTCCATCTAAAGTTCCCAAAAAACAAGCTTCACCATTCTTCTTCTTCTAGGATTTTGATGCATTGGGATCCGGCCGTGTGACCACCTCGCAATTCCATCGCGGCTTGGACGCGTTGGGCATGAGCGGATTGCAGCGCCTCTATCTGTCGCTGCCCGAAATCAAAACGATATCGATACAGTACGCCGATCCCGTCGATCCGACGCGCGTATGTTGGCGCACATTCGAAGACGATATCGATCAGGTGTTTACGACGAAGGAGCTGGAAAAGGCGCCGACGCTGAAGATCACATCGCCGCCGCTCGAGGTGAAGGAGATTCCGAAGAAGGGCGCGAAGGATTGGGACGTGGTGCCGCAGACGATGCGCGACCTGTGCGAGGCGACGGTCGCCAAGGTGAAGAACAGCATTATGCGTCGACGTATTCTATTGAAGCCGGTCTTTCGGGATCACGACAAGTATTTATATATTTAATCATCTCTGATTTACATTAACATTTAATATTTAAAATAGACACAATAATGGACATGTTTCGCGCTTTCAAATGCGACAAGCCCTGCTATCGAATGGCATTTTATTGTCCGACGAGGAGCTGTACTCGTTGGAGGAGCGTTTCAACGACGATGTGGGTTTTAATTACTACTGGTTTATGCAGGAGGTCGAGCCGAAACCGCACGAGGAAGCTCTGGTATGTTTCCTATACCGAAAACTATCCAAGTTCTATCTACTGTTTTTTCTTTTTTTAGTACACTGGATTCCTCACCGAAATGTTGAAAATTAACACGCCGACGCGCAAGAAGACCGCCGACCGTAAGGAGATGGACATCATTGTGATTTTGGCGAAGATCAAAGGCAAGGTGGTGCGCGAACGTATACGCATCTTGGAGTTCCTGCAAGATTTCGACTGTTGCAATCAGCAGGTGATATCGCAGGAGAATTTCAAGCGTGGCCTATCCACCGCCTCACTCAATCTCACCGAAACGGAGCTGCAAACTTTAATCGAAGTGTAAGTGTTGGGCCGGTGGTAATATTTACAAAATTTTATTAAGAATTATTTCATTGCACACTATTGAAGGTAGCCCAATTGAAANTACCATCAATTCTTCCGGAATGAAATCTCTGTACCGATATCATATCAATAGTTTTGTTGGGTTGCGCAACAGGATGGTTCATATATAGTATGGAAAAGTAAGGGAAACTTTTATGGAAATCACATGGAAGTTAAGGACAATTCGAGAAAAGTTAAAGAATTTAACATGTCAGTGATTTTCATACCTTTTCCTCCCGATTGTCATGCAATTTTCATCAGAGATTATTAGACTGCACATCTGGAGGTAGAGCAATTAAAATTTGTATGAAAATCGCTTGCAAATCGAGGAAAATTTGAGAAAAATTCGCGTATTTAAC
>JARJDW010003453.1:0-19515 GCA_030264715.1 Adinopsis sp. GC000173
AAGCGACGTAGTAAAACATTAAAAATGTTAAATAATTTATAACTTTGTCAACAAAATAACAATTTATGTCCGTTTTTACTTGACGAAACATTTATTTTTACCAAGCTTTAAGAAGCGACGCAGTAAAGCATTGAAAATATGGCATTTTGCTTCAAAAATGTTAAATAATTTATAACTTTTTCAATTCTTGTTTACTTTAGCCAACAAAATAACAATTTTATGTCTTCTTTTTCCTCAAATCTCGTTCTGATTTGGGTTAAATGTCATTGCAGTATTCGATTATCGTTCGACTTGCTGTAAATAAATTGATTAACTATTATTATTTTATTATTAAATTAAAATATCAATAAATTCATACTAAGCTTTTAGAAAAGTAGCCATATATAAAGCACCACAATGAAAATTGCATTTTGCTGTTTTTCAATGTTAAATAATTTATAACGTTTTATTACCATTGTTTCACTTTTGTGCGGGAGATGATAAAAATAAAGCTGGAAAATATCTAATTTGCATATTTGAAAAAACCAAACGCGGTAATTGACAAGTAAAATAGCAATGTGATATAATCTAATCACACATTTTTGTGGTGTGGCTGTATGTATAAATGAAACATTTTATTGTTCTTGTTCGCAGCATTGTATTTATTTTCCATTATAATATATATTTTCATTCATTGAAAAATGAAACTCTATATTGTAATATATAAAAATAAATTTAATTTATAATAACTCGCTAATAGCAAAAATATTACGTGAAACATGATAAGAATTAATTAATACTCTTAATTTATTATCGATTTTCATACAACAACGTCATAACACACAACATTTTTAAATTGTAAACTTTTCCAATTAAAATGTTTTTTTGCAATCACTCAATCAATTAATATTTAAATCGGCATCACATCAAACACCGCATGTATTTTTATCATCAATAATAATCGTCGTGATTATCTAGCACACCATTAGCGCACGCTGGCATATATATCTCCAAAACCCATTTCATAAATTCACAAAACGATAATTTATTATCATGGTTAACATTTTAGACAAAGACGCTGATAACACACACACACATGTATAAAATATCATAAGCGGCACAAAAAAAGGTAGATATCTCTCGTATTTTGTATACAAATATTGAAAAGTTTCACTTCCGTGCTGTGTATGCAAGCTTTGCGCTCGAGTATTTCAACTAGATGGACAATAACATATGCATGGTTTGTGTCAAACATTATTTGTTAATTAATTCATCAAAATTTTTCGTAATATTTACAATACACAACAGAATTACAAACAGCATCCCAACATCAAAGCATTGTATTGTAAACATATCATGTGTTTTGTATTGTGGTAAAACATATGTCACACGACTCACCGTAATCGCACGTTGTTTGCTGACTCGCCGACGTTGGAACTGCGTCCGGATAATAGATGATATAAAATATGATATGCACTGTGGGGCAGCCGACGTCGAAGTGAGTAGTGAGAGAGAGAGGCGGCATCATTCACCATCCACGATTTTCATCGTCGCGCATCGATATTCTTGCGCCGATTCGCCGTGTTGTGCGGAGGAGGTGGTGAGAGCGCGCTCTAACGTTGGCGGCAACTTTTCCTACGCCAGTTTCCTGTAAATTTTCCCAAAGAAATAATTGATCAATAAATTAATTCGAATTATATGCTGTTTTATCGATTTAATGATAGTATAATTAACTTTTTAATTGTGATTGATATGGGAATTAAATGAGATAGAAAAAAATAATCATTTATTCGTTAAAAGATTACAATTAATAGCTTAATTTACACTACAATAGCAATATTCATCAATTACATAAAAAACAAAATTTATTGTTAGTGTGTTTTATAATCAAGTTACATAAAATGCTTCCATCGCTTTACAAAGAATTTGATATTTCCAATAGATACAATTGCATTCATTGTTGGATGAAGTATTCGTTTGCTGCCGCCGGCGACGTTTACTCATTTTTATCCATTACGTACGATTTTTTGCGTTATCTGTAACAGCGCGATTTCGATTGATATTATAAATTTCGCTTTGTGTGGGTGGTGTGGAATTGCCCTTGTGTATTGCAAACAAATTGCTTGGAAAATTGACATTTTTTTACAAATTTCATTGAGAATTTAAGATATTTTGAGGATTTTAATCAAAATTACGTTGAAATTGGTAATTTTAAAGTTTAGCACCTATCAACTGCATTAAAAAAGAATTTTAATCAAAAGTAACCAGCACAATGATATACTAAAGTACAATAAAAGAAAGATGAACAGTTGACATTAATATTGTTGACGTCGTCAAGATTTTAACGTCGCCGTATCAATGAATTAAATTCTACATGTATGAAAAGCTTTTTTTCCAATACTTTTTTTGAATAGAATGTAAGCAATGTATACTTTGCTGTTAAATTACTTTATTGCAAATAGAAAATACTGAATCCATCTAAATATTTAATTAATTTTAAAGTCTAGTGGCTGTCAACGCTGTTGAAGGTAGAATGTTAATCAAAAGCAAATATGAATAGTTGTTGACGTCTATTAGGTTACATCTGAGACTGAGGGCATAGTTTAGCAACTTTACTATATTCCCAGTCTGAGATATTTATAACTATTAAATCACAAGCAATTAGTTAAAATTGTAGATGAATAGCAATTTTTTCAGATGGAGAAAGTAATCTCTATTTATAAAAAGCTTCAAAAGTGAATCAAACTTTAACATTACTATAACCAAGACAATTTTGATGAAAATTCTCGATAATATAAAGTATTGACTTGTAAACTTGTATGATGTGACTTGTATGGTGTGACTTGGCATAAATTAGTATTGTCGACTTATAAAACTCCTAAAATAGTGTAAATTAAGCGAATAAATCGATCCGCTCTATATCGCCCCAACGCTGTTGACGATCTCCGACCAGAACGTGTCGTACGCCTTCAGCACGGTGCCACTAAAAAATCAAAAAAATGTTACTCTCGTGCAATATGTTTTCGAAGTGATTATTACGTGAAATAGACGCCGCCGTGGGGGATGTGTGGTGGGGCCTGCCAGATGAAAGTCGCCTGCTGCTTCTCCTTTGGATCGGCGTGCGTCACCGCACTGCACTCCGGATGGATTTTGATATTAGGCGCTTCCAGCCAGCTGCCGATCCACTCATTCGTCGTCGCGTCGCGCGCCTGAATGAAGAAGCCCTTGAAGGTATCGCGGCCCACAATCGTCACTAAAAATTAAGTAATTGCATTTTAGTTTTAGAAATTAATAATTCTGCAAAAACACTTTCTATCTAGACGATGTTGTAATTGCACTAATTAACGACAGATCAAAGTTTTGCGCTTTGTTGGGATCATGCCTTACGCAACAAGAATACATTAAGAAAATAGCAGTTTAGGCAGCAGCACAATAATTGCTTTCGAGTTGTTTCTTTTTTTTTTAATTAATTGCCGCTGCTCAAATATCGTTTTTAACTAATTAGTTGCCTCGCTCACTTTCATTTATTCCACCCAAACAACTTGTCTTGCATGAAAATTTAGTTTAGTCCTGCTGCTGCTTTGATGTTTTAGCAAAATTTAATGAAGCAAATAATGAATGTATGTGTTATATTTAGAAGGGTTGTTTTACCTGTAATCTGAGCGCCCGGCCCGTACGTATCGCTCGAGGCGATCACCTGATAGGGGTTGGATTCGGGCGCCTGTGGTCTCGCACGTCCATGATTCGGCTGATTCGGTCGCGGCTTGACGCAGGCATCCACCGGCGCGCCATCAGGAAAACCGTCAACGACAAAGATTACACCCACCAGAAGGCAGGCAACGGTACCGATCACTCCTTTCGACATCATCGTACGACTACAACTGAGCGCGCAAAAAAATGCAATAACACAACTACTTACCGTCGTCGTCTTGTTGTTGGTGTGGACCGGTGGCACTCCAAATTCATAACATAAAATAAACCACTTTCACCGCCTTGCGCTCGCGAATGATATAACGCATTTTATGATTGAGAGGTAGCTGTGTGTTATTATTGTGATTAAGAATAGAGGTGTGTCGCCCGTCGTGTTGTGTTATGCAATAATCGAGCTTGTTTATTAATTGCTACTATTATACACAGTGCCAAAACATGACATTGCATTAATATTACCTCACACATCTAACAATTTTGCAACTATCAAGATATCGAAAGATTGTTTGAAAAGTTAATAAAATCTTTGTTAGACGCGAATACTCAAAATCGATCAGTAAGTTTATCTTACTATTAGAAATTTCATAAAAGTTTGAAAGTTAGGTAATATGCAAACAATGACTTACATGTTTAATTCAATTTCTTAAGCATAAGCTTCTTATCTCGAGCATGACTTTCTCATCACTAGCTATAATAACTAGAAAAAATGTTACGATATTCATCTAACTAAGCAATTCCATTCCTTTACCATATGACAATGATATGACAATGTTCCAATTATCAGCAATAATGCATCAAGCAAAAGATCAATCCGAGCACTAATGATTCGAGGAAGTATCGTCGAGACAGACGAGCTAGCTAATAAAGCACAATTGTATACGAGCCAGTAGTTGCATATAAAACTGACTGACTTTTGTGCGAACAATTATTTCTGGATCAAGTCGAATACGTAGCTGCTTCAAATAGCCAATTAGAAGATATCAAATGTGCTTCATACAATCAAACGGAGCGGCGGATATCTCTCTCTCACCATTGAAACGCATTCAATTAGCCGATATTTTATGATACAATAAATAATAAATGGCAAGATTTCAACTAAGCGACTCCAATTCTTATCACAGATAATCCAACAAGTGTCCAAAGTGATACCACACGATTTATAGCGCTTAGTCATTGATAAATGAACGTATTAGTAATTAGTACTTACTCCGAATGTATTGGTATCGGCATAAATTAGGCATTATCGGCATTATATGGCAAATTGAACAGGAATTAACAAGCTCAGCATTACAACGCACACAAAAAACAAAAGTTGTTTATGTATGTAATGGTATGCAACTTGCAATATATGAGTGCTAGCGACATCTATTATATGTTAGTTCACACAGATACATAACCTAATAAATTATTTATTTGAAAATAAATAATAATATTTAAATTTAAACTGAATTATATTATCATAAATTAGTATTAGATGTGTGTAAAAAGATTATAGACTTACAATATTTACATTTTGAATCTTTTGCGTCTATTTAAGAATTCTTGGTATTCTACTGATGATAAAATCTTCATCAAGTATCTATACTTTATTGCTATGATTTCGCAGCCATTCCATAGATGCTAACTATTATTTAATTATAAATCTACAATTTTACAGAATTAAAAACGCTTAAAAACACAATATTAAAAGATTACTGTAAAACTAACAGCCTAGTGGCTGAGAGTGCAACTCAACTGACATTTTACACTTTCTAACCTAACATATGTTTTTATAATAATTTTATAGATAAATATTGTTGATTATTGTTGTATAGTTATAATGGATTCATCAAACCGTACGATGGGCGATGGCATGGACAGCTCGCTGCTATCCTTCTCCGAGCTCGTAAACAAGAATATAAAGCTCAAAAGCAATATGAAGACGAATTCATTGAAGCCCATCATTCCCGAAGGTGTCATCATCAAAACAATACCAAAGTACATACCAAACGAGAGAAAGAAGCCGAAGTATTTAACGAAAAAACCGAAGCTACCGAAATTCATTCCGTATGAACCGTTCAAGTGCGCTGTCGAGCCGATCATTCCACGTAAGCGAGTCGTGCGACTACAAGCGAATACTACCAAGAACAACATTGATATACAAGATTTGGTGCAGCAAATGGCTGATATACGTGTGACCGAGTTAAGTAAAGCACGCAATGAAGCTTTGGAAGGTAAGGAAGCGTTGATATGCATACGACAGTGGGAGGAAGAGAAGCAGGCATACGAAACGGATATAAAGAATTTGAGGGAGACTAATACGCACTTGGAGAATCAGTTAAAGTTTCAAGCACAAGTCTGTTTATATTTAGATATAGACTGCAATATAATATACATACATGATTTTTAGGTCAATAGCGAATTAAAGACGTTACTTGTGGCTGCTGTGGGCGAGGATCTGGAAAGTAGAGTGCAACATTTGACTGAGGATAAACTGCAGCTGGCGAGGGCTTTATTGAATTCAGCGAATCATTTAACATCACACCAGGAGCAGACTGAGTGGTTGTCGGGGCAATGCGAGGTGTGGCGGAGCAAATTTTTAGCGTCAAGGTATACATAATCTAATAAAATTTGTCTATCACAAAACAAAACCTTGGAATTTAAATTTAAATAAATAAATTTAAATAAATTTAACAAATAAATAAATAATGTAAATTTACAGTTTAATGGTGGAGGAATTAGCCCGTTGGAAGTCAGCGTTAACAAATCGCATAACAGAGCTACAAGAAAACATAAAAGTATTACTCGATGAACGCAACAACCTCAAGACATACTCCCTGAAAGCGTACGCCTTGTTGCTGAACGTGCACGACGCCTTAGAAAAAGACACACCGTTTAAGCGAACGAAAAGTGCCAATATCATCGACCTGGCGTTCAGCAATAATAAACTAGCGCAGGGAATTGCCGCACATCATCAATGCAATACGACCGAATTCGATGAGACGCTGCTCAACGGCATGCTGACGAGCTCACCGGGCGAAATGATGGCTGTGAAACTGTTAAAGCATCCGGTTGGTTTGGTCAGCAAGCGCGATGAGGTGTGCAATGCGCTCGTCGGCGCTGCGACGGCGATGAGCGCTGGGCAGATGTACTTGCAGCATCCCGCCAATCATGCAACGTGCTGTAAGCATTGCAAGGGCGACATACACAATCTATAGATAAATTACTGCCTTAAAACGACTCATCATTTCTAGGTGCTACTTTAAATATAGAATTTGTCTATTAATAATAATAATGGTTATTACTATTTAAGCAATAATAAGCGTGAATGAATGCATTTAATCGACGATAGAAAAAATCGAATAATAATTTAATAATTAATGTAAATAATATTATTGAAGCCAATAATAAATGGAAGCCGTAAAAGCGGCCGCCTTTATTTAATGAGACGTTGATTTATTCTAAATTAATTTCGTTGAGCCAACCAAAGAGAGAAGAGAAACCAAATAGAAGTAAAAAAAACTATACCACCACCATTAAAGTTTTCCGAATTGAATAAATCTGTACAATATAATACATTTTCTAGATTTATAATATCTTTGTTTCGCCTTTCGAAAGTTGTTCGCAAAGTTTGTTTTTCATCGTCAGAAGAGAAGGAACGAAACGTATTGATTGTGCTTCTTATAATGAATATGAAAACAATGAAACCACATTCGCTTTCGTGACGAGTGAGTGCGGATGGGGACTGGAACTGGGACTGGGTGGCGGTTGGATGATGATGAAAAAGTGAATTTATGTTGATACTGCTAATTATTTAAAACAAAGTTGAGTGCGCGCTGCGTAAGATGAAGTACGTAACGAAAACATGAAAAGGAATGATTTCCTTTTAGGCGGCTTAGCGTAAAAGGTACACAAAAAGTCCTACGCCACAATACAAAGAAAGGAAATAGGAAATAATTAAGCCGAATCCACTCTCTGCCTCGCGTACAAAAGTCCTAAATACACACGCTGTGACAGGCGGACGTTAAACGCCGAAATATTACTTAAACCTCTCTTGTCTGTAATAAATATACCCACCTACACATTTGATCTATATGATAAATTTATCAGTATTGTTGCAATACTATCGTAACTAATTTAAAAGTGCTAAAGTAATTTTAAAAGCGCGCGATGGGTTGAATACGAAATGTTCGAACACGTACGATGCGATGTTTAGAGGTATGTGCCTGTAAGACGAGCCGCTTTATCCGGATGTTTGTACCACCGGAGCAGAGCAAAAGTTTTGCAAAGCGCGCGCGCAAATAAGTTTTCCAACAGCAGCAAGCAGCAAGCAGAAAGCAGCAGCCCGGCCACCAGCGCTTTCTTCTTCCTCATTCTCATCCTCATCGTAATTACTGTTCTTGTAACGACTTTCAGCACAGCGATCCTTAATCGTCATTAATTGTTAGGTATTAATTAAAACATTTGTGACGGTTCGATTCTTTTTTCGGCAATTAAATCGCGCTTTAAGAACAATTTTGCTCGACGACGAAGGTGCCAAATTAAATTTTCGTCTCAATGTCTTACCGTTTTTTCACCACCACCACCACCATCGTTCGTTCGCAATTCTAATTGATATTTTACGAGCGACATTCGAACGATAAAAATTTCATTGTGCGCTGCCTGCCAGAAGTGGCTGTAAATTTTTCCAATTTTCTTACTTACTCACTTCTTCAACAACGTCGCGCTAATTATTATTTTAATGATCGCAAAAATTGGGTGCTAAATTAATTTTCATGCGAAAAAAAAACGTACACATATTTTTTCATTTATTCAGCGTTTGTTTGTTATTTTTTGTTGCAGTGTGTGTGGGTGGTAAGTGCGGGGATAATAAGCGAATTTTGAAAGGCAATTAAAATGGTTTAATTGGGGCCCGTTCAGCATTTTTCCACCGCCAGAGACATAACATCAGCAAAACTAATCCGTTTGTTAGCAACGCAATGGCTGGGCTGCTTATTTTCCTCGTCGGAAAATCTACGCAATTAATGGAATTTTCGATTTTTTCTTTGCTAGTATGGGCTATAATTTTACTAATTTTTAGCTTAATTTTAATTGTTTTTATTGATTAATTGCAATTTATGGCTAAAATCACTTTACAATGAAAATATTGAGCAAATTTTATTATTTTTAAATAAAAGGTATTAAAATTTACAAGTTTTTTAAAATGTTTTGATTTTTTTATGAAATTTATATTAATTTCTAAAAATTATAATGTTTTGGTCTTATTTTTGTAAAAAAATGTTAGAATACGGTATCATTTTACGAATTTTTGCTGAATTTTAATTCAATCTTTCAATTTATTGTCAAAATCTCTTTACAATGAAACAAATTTTAAGTTTTTTCAAATAATTACTAAAATTTCTACAAATTGTAATGCTTTTTGGTCTTATTTTTGTAAAAATTGTTAGAATACGGTCTCATTTTAGAAATGTTTGATAAATTTTAATGTTTTCATTCTCGATCTTCAATTTTTGGCCGAAAAATGCTCAAAATCACTTTGCCATCAAAATATTTTTAGCAAATTATACAAATTTTATAAAAATATTTAATAATTTTACTATTTTCTTGTGAAGTTTGCAGATTCTGGTTTTGTTTTTACTAGAAATTTTTAATTTTCTTTGTTTTTAACACAGATTGTTAATTATCTAACTAAAATCTAACGATTATTTCGTTATAAATCGCACAGAATTGTTAATTGTTTTGTGTTCATTTCGGCCGTGGGTGTTTATGCGCGCAAACAAATCGCATTTGTTAATCTGTAATTGGGCATATAGTTAAAATCTAATGTACAATCGCAGCAGCAGTAAAGCAAAGTTTCGGCTGCTGCTGCTGCTGCCTCGCCGAGCGGAATGCGCGTCGCGGCGCAATGATCTATCGCTCATTATTCTCGGCAACGCGAGCAGCGCGCAGCACAGCACAGCACACAAATGTTTACACTCACGTTTACTTCACTACTCACTAATTTTAATAATGCATTACACTTTACTAGTACTCATCTACAACCTGTGTCATAATATTTATACAGTCAACATACACTTGCTTATGTTTACCCACTTTGTGTGCCGTTGCGTTTATAAACATCATCGCAACGAAGAAGAAGAAGCAAAAAAAATTATATGTCAGAGGGGAAACGAGCGAGATAGTCTTGTCGCCGCATAACACAAATAACGGGAAAATTGCGAAACAATTAATTAGTCGAAGATTATGCATGACAAATTAAAATAATTGTCTTTCGGCTGGAACTTGTCGGACTAATCCAATATGAAGAGGGTGAATTCATGCGCTGCTCACCCACACACACACACATACTAGTAGTGACACACTTCGGTCGCGCGCGCGGTAGTCGCTCGAAAATCTAATACATATATAAGCAAAGTAGACGAACATTTAATGATTTAATTATAAGTTTTGGCGTGAATGGCCCGAATGATAATATACAACTAAACTACCGAGCAGCAGCAGCAGCACCAGCATCGGATCTTACACAAATTGTTTGCCCGAAAGTTTTGCCGGCACACTAACGCAAACTGACATATTAAGTTATCGCATCCGCGCTTTTTTCTTTCCATCCATTCAACATTGTGTGTGCAAGCGACTAATTCTATTCTAATTTGATGCCAAACACCAGGCGAGTAAAAATCACAATTTCCATCTTTAACAAGTTGGAATACTTGCTGTAAAACTTGAATTAATTAATTTATTTTACAAATTTTCATCAATTGCCACTGTCATTCCAATACGCATGAAGTTAACCTCAAATTCTAAAACAGAGAGTACCAACCTAAAGTCACTAAAGTTACCAATTTGGTAACCACCCGGGGCATAGGATTAAGGTTAGATGAGTTAGATCATAACAAGAAAGAATTGTCAAACTCACAGTAAAGACTCAAAGGTTGGTTTCCAATTTGGTGTGACAATTATTTGCCAACTTCTTTGGCAACGGGCTACCCTAGTGTAAGAAGATGCCGAAAACACATTTAACAACTGCAGAAAAAAGAAATGTGTAAGTGTTTCAATTATTTTTATAAATTTTACAGTTTTCAGCCATTCTCAAACACGATTAGTATCGAACACGTTACATTAAATATTAAATAATAAAATTTCTTCGTTCGTCTATTAATAACCAGATATATCTATCTCTGCGCAACTCGACAAGATCGTAATAATAAAACGCTCTGGTGTGATGGATTTCGGTTGCTGCCTTGCGCTTTTACGAACGTCATGTCGTCATGGATTTTATTCTTCCTCAATCCATCCGCTTATATTTCGCGAGTCAGGAAGATAAATAAACATGAAATGAACCTTTTGTAAAGTCAATGTCCATCTAATAATATTTTACATACAATGTTGCAATAGATATGCATTCATATATGTAAATAAATAAAATGTGAATGCATCGCATCCGTATATCCATCCACTTGGCAAGCAGAAGACGACGACGTTTTAAATCTTTTCAACGCAAATCGTTTTGCGGTTCAACAATTAGTGCATGCATACATAGAATGATAAAAATTTACATATTTTGAAGTAATTGTGTGTGTGTGTGTGTGTTTACATGCTTTTGTGTGTGTGTGTATGTGTATGAGAATTAATCAGAATTCCAAGCTGGCAAACATTTTCCAAGTGCTTTATACATCAGTTGCAATTGCAAAATTCGAAATTTCGTCGTCTCGTCGACGCGCGGCAAGCGGGCAAAGAAGAGCGAAGAGAGGCGAAAACAAAACGCTTTTGTGTTACATTCCACTTGTTTACATTTACTTTTCAGCTAAATTAACAGCGCCAACGATGAAATCGCTATATAATTAAGCCATTTTTAATATATTTAATTACTTTCCTACTACTAGCAGCAACAACAACGTAATTGTTCTCACAATGCTGATGCTGCGAGCGCGCGTAATTATTTTGCGCAAGCGGCTGCTGCAATCAAACGCATTACATTTAATTGGCAAATATTTTTCTTCCACCTACTACTCACTCGACTAACGCACGCCATTCATCATCATCTGTCCGCAAATTGTTTAACAAATAGACCGTTTCGAAACCACTTAGGTACCCTTTTTTTTATTATTATTATTAGTTAAGGAAACGTTTTCATTGCCATGAAGCGAAAAGTTTAATAAATTGAATCGCTTTACTCACTCTATGACTTGACAAACCTATGCCATTCATTCGTGATAGAGATTTTTCATGAAATAATAAATTGATTAACTAAAATTCATGAAATTGATAAAGTTAAAATCTTGCCGGGTTTGCTTATTAATAGACGAAGAAATTTTATTATTAAATTGAAGACGATAATTGCGATTGTTTTAATATTGAATGATTGATGATTTTCCCAAAAATGCATCGAAAAATTATGTAATTTATTTAACAAAATGTTAAAGTGTGATATTTTTGTTGTTTTTGACACGTTTCTGAGATGTGTTTGAAATTAATTATGGATAGGCACTACAAAAACTCAAGTGATTTATAAAAGCGCAACTCAAATCCATCATGCAAGATCGTTTTATTATTACGATCTTGTCGGGTTGTACAGAGATAGATAGATACGCTTATTAATAGACGAAGAAATTTTATTATTAAATATTCAATATACCGATTTCAGCGATACTAAAGTGTGAAATTTATATTGTTTCATATCATTTTTCGATAAATTTTAATGAATTTTACTATTTTTTAATCATTTTTCGATGAATTTTAGTGAATTTTACTATTTTTAACTGATTTATGATAATATTTCGATGAATTTTGGTTAACTTCACCGTTTTTCATCATTAACATGATAAGATTTCTTTTTCTTGCTCCAAGTGGTAATGAAATTTAATTAACTAGACAACTACATAAATAAATAATTCATCTACAAAGCAAATTAATCTATAATAAATAAAGTAATGAATAAATTTTTATGTAAATGTAAAGTACTAATGATTTTTGTTAACTCGACAACAAACTAAATAATTCATGTACATAACATAACAAACATTTCTAGCAGTTGTAGTCTGATTTTTATTAATTATACGATTTATATTTATACACATATGATGGAATTAAACGAAATATGTTTGTTGAAAGTTTTGTTAATTGAATGAAATTTTCATCATTTTGCGTAGTATTTTATTAAAGCTATTAAGCGAATGAATATAATATAATGTAATGTAATATAATGTTATTATTAATCTATGCATATAGAAAGTTTTTGAAGCGTAAAATCGTACCTACGTACGTACGTAGTATGCGACGAGTAATAATAATTAAAATAGGAGAAAAGTTTTTTGTCGTCGTCGTCGTCGTCGTTTGTGCGCGCGAGCAATATCCTTTAAGAGCCAAGTTTAAGGATGTTATTCGTTAAAAAGAAAGATTACAGTATATATTAAATAACCTTTTTGAATTAGATACTTAAGAACACATAAAAGTGTAATTTCTGAATGAAAGCATTTTGTACGAAGTAGGAAGTTCGTAAAGAATTAATCCAACAAAGCATTTTATGATCAAATGGGTACAATAAAATTGTAGACTTGAAAGAACTAAAAAGGATTGTACATTTGTCGAATATATATATCTATATATATAGATATATACATGAAGGACACTCGTCTCAGGCGCATTGATTTTGAATAAAATTTGATTGAACATTTTTTGCATTTTATTGTTTACATCAAAGCGCACGAACGCTCTGAAAGCATTCATAATTACATTCAAACTTGCTCGTCGTGTTTTTTTCCACCCCGCGCCCCTCCTCTCTCCGCCCCCCATCTACCATCCAACGTTGAACATTATACGTATGATAATAATAAATTAAACATCGCGCATAAATTTGGTGCAAATAAGATAGTTGGCAGTACATTTACAAAACCGCATTTTATACAGAAAATTTGAAAGTAAAATTAGCTAGTTGGGGGAGGCGAAATAAAGTTTCGCTAAATTGAAATGCAAGTTTTGCTTGACTAAATGTGCACCATTATTAGTAAATACTATCAATATATATTAGGTACTTGCCTCGCAAATTTTAACGTGCGCTTTGAATGTGTTAGTGAGCGTATAAGTGTGGATTACATCCAAACGAAAATCCTATTGTCTTTCCAGCAGCTTTAAGCAGCTAATTTTCATGAATTCATGGAACGTAAACACTCCGAATTGAGATTTTCCTACGGTTAAAGGTGATTTATCTTTAACTACCTTCAATTCTATTACAAATTAAAACGATTATCGTTCGTGCAAAATTATTGCGCGCTGCTATTTCTGCTGTTAGGAAGGGGATTATTTTCAGGGCGTAATTAAAGTGAAATAGAATTTTATAAAAAAATGTAATTTTCATCAACAATTTGATTATGAAAATTGTGCATTATTTTTTTTATCAAAGTGAACATTTTAATTATCAAGCTTGAAAAGAAAAATGACAATAAAAATCCAACAAAAAGGGTCTGAAATAACTGAAAACACATAGAAAAACGCAGCAAAAAAGATGGGAAACTTATCAGACAACCCATGTATATCTTGCATAATATTATAAAAAATATATTTAGTTTGTTTATCTACAATTAAAAATAGAAAAAAGTTGAAAAAAGTTACATAAAAGCCCGCAAAAAACAGAAAAAACGAAAAATCATTAAAAATAATACACATTGTTTACTATATTTTTTAGCATCAATATTTTATTTGTGAAAATAATTAAATATTTTTATAATATGTTTACGATGAATATTATTCGTTTTTGTTACATTAACATATGATAATTTATCGATTCGTAAAACGCAACGTTGTTATTGTTGTTATTCTGTCTCGTTGCACGTACTATCTATTTATGGCCCCATCATCAAATCACTCATTACGAGCGCGTTTAATTATCAGCGTGGCGGCATTGTGTTGTGTTGTGATTAACATAAAATATAAATAAGATGCAGGCGGTATAGGAATAGCACCAGCATCGCTCATCGTTGGACACAAAATTTATCTATAGTACGATGTGAGCAGAGCGTGCAAATTTATGATAAATTTCAATTTTTTCAATTATTGAAATATTACATTTTTATAAAAGAATCATTTTGTCACCTACGATTTGAAGCAGACAAAACTACAATATGCGAATTTTTATCGATACTCAAATTGATAGAAAAGAGTATAATTTTTATTAAAACATGAATAATTTCGCATCCGTAAAAAGATGCAAATAGGTGGATGTATTCATAGCCCGAAAAAAATCTATGCGGAAATCAACCGTGTGTGTAATTATGCAAATTAATAAAATGTGAAGTGTATTAGCAGCCAATTTATAACTTAACCATTTTTGCGGCGAGTAATAAATTTGCGATTCGAATTAACAACACACAGCCTATACACATTCAGAAAATGGAATCCATCCGCGGCAACGAACCAGCGTATGTAGTAAAAAATGCAATTTAACGCAATAATTAATCCAATCTAAACAATTCGAACATAACAATCTGTTTCGAATAAAACTAAATGTGAATTTATTTGTCTATTTGAGTTTCACAGATTATTTTCGAAAGCCTGCACACACATTGTTCCCAGCTGCCTATACATTCGTCACCAACTGGATATCTCAATTTACATACAAAAACGTACAGAAAAAAGCGTATAGGATAGGAGTACATACATACATATATGTATATATACAACAACGAGCTGAACAGCAAAAAAATATACTATATATATATAGTATACATATACAATGCGCTTCGTTTTTTTGGATGTGTAACGAAAAGTGCATTTGTGTCAGGTATTAATTAGCGAAAATGTTTTGCCAACTAATAATGGAAACACGTATTTTATTTAGTTCCTGGAATGCAAGCGCTGCAAGCTTGACAGATTTTTTACATTTTCGGGTGTGTAATTCAAACAATTTAAATATTATTTTGATGCATTATTATCGAAGACAAAAATGAAAATAAAAAATTCATTTGTGCCAGAGGTATTAATTTGTGCAAAAATGTTTTATGCCAAATGAAAATTTGTATTTTTTTTGATAAATTTGTTTTTTATTAATTTGCAAAAAATGTTTTGTCAACTAATAATGGAAACATGTATTTTATTATATTGAGTTCCTGGAATGCAAGCGCTGCAAGCTTAATAAATTTTTGCATTTTTGGGTATGTAATTCAAACAATGTAATTATTGTTTTGATGCATTATTATCGAAGACAAAAATGAAAAAAATAAATTAATTTGTGCAAAAATGTTTTATGCCAATTAATAATCATGAAAATTTGTGTTGTATTAATTTGCAAAAAATGTTTTGTCAACGAATTATGGAAACATGTATTTTTTATTTCTATATGCTGCAAGCTTAACAGATTTTACCTTTCTGTACAAATAGTTTAAATTTCATTAATAATATTATTCTGATATACGTATTTCATCAGTACTGAAGAAAAAAATACATTTTTAGACAAAACAGTGGATAAACTTGTATGTTGTACGAGTATAAGCTTAACAGATTTGTAAATGTTCATCATTCCAGGAAGAGAATATTATTTGCAGTGTACAATTTAGTACATTTTAATGATATGTTACTATAAACTAAATATTCTCTAAATATGTTTATTAAATATTTCAACGGAAAAACACTCGAAAACTCAAATAGCTGCCTATTTTAGCATTTAAAGTTGAAACATTTGTGTTCAATTCAAATACAAATAATTATGCACCAATTTGTGACCATAAACTAAAATAAAACCCGAAAAAACACTAGAAGAATCAAATTTTAATGATATGCAACTATAAACTGAAGATATATATTTTGTTAAACATTGCAGCTTTTTTGAACAAAAAAGCACACACACACTTGAAAACTCAGATAATCGCCTCGCTGCTTTAGCGCGCGCGCTCGTATTATACACAAAAGACGGTTAAAAAAGTTCACTCCACCTACACTATACCTACCTACACTAGTATGTGTGTAATATAAATGTATAAGATGCTTTAGAGATTGCATATAATGGCGCGCATAGTGCACATACTTAGTCGCCCGTAGGTAGCATAAAAGCTGATAATAATGAGTTGTATTTACCTAGATGGAATAAATTAACAGATGCTGCTGCTATGTTACAGTACATATGCACCGAGCGGCATCGCATTCAAATGGCGGCGGCGTTTCGTATTTGTCTTTGCGCTTAGAGTCGTAATTTAGTGGCGCACAAAAAAACGTTACTCCGCTGAAATATTGATAAAAGCAAAATACAACAATACATCTAAAAATTTACATTGAAATTAAGATAAAAATTATTTAAGTTGATAATTTTCTTGCCTTTTTTTTGAAACTTTTTCAGGAAGTCAATAAAAATGAATTAAAATAAAAGTTTTTATAATAGCAAATAAATTTCTTTAAAATTTACACTTTTTTCAGGAATTCAATCAAAATGTATTAAATTAAATCCGTATACATCAAATAAATTCGCTTGATTTAATAGATATTTAATTAATTTGTTAAAAAATACAAAATTTTTTGTTAAAAAAACAATATCGCGATAACAAATCTGTTTGTTTAATTACATGTAAAAACTAATTCAATTGATACACCCGTTGCGATAAATAAAATTTATTGTCGCACGCATAAATTCCACTATAGAAAAATATTTATTTATTTATACGTGAAACAGAGAGAGAGTTGTTATCAAAAATAATTTATCATCCGTCGTAGTATAACGCTAATTTGCCAGCGCACACAAATCATGTCTCGTAGGCGCGCGCGCGCAGCATGAAGATGTTGTTTACACGATTTCATTGCAAAATTAGCCGGGGAAAGCGTTCCGGGCGATACATTCAACGACAACAACAACAACAACAATTCTAATTGTTGATCAAATCACAAGAAAAATGTATCAATCAATAATTAATTTATTTATAAATACGTTTCTTTCGCCTTTTTTTTATATGTGTGTGTGTATAGAGGGTGAAAGCGAGGGTGTCTATAGGGGATGATGCCGTGGAATCATTCATCAAACGCGCTTCTTCTTCACCATCTAACTTTCGCAACAATCGGCAGTTGAATGTGCGGTGATCAGCAGCGGCTGAAAGTCGACTGAAAAGACGGCTGATGAACTATGAATGTAAGGGATAGTCTATGTGGTATAAATGCACAGCAGGCAGAGCAGCAGGCGAGCTCAAAAGAGCGCTTTGTATGGGGCTGTGTGTGTTATATTTCGCACACGCAAACACATATATATCGTCTGTACGAATTTTTCCGTGCGAGCGGGGGTTAATTAGTGGTAACCCGGGTGCAATCAGGCGGCATGGACGGCATCGAACGTTCGAACGGAATGCGTGATTGTTTACAGGAATATATGTATGAATATATGCTGTAAATTGTTAACATTTATCAAGCAATTAAAAATTATTTACATAAAATTTCTGAAAAATGCTGAAAAACTCAAATCATGAAAAACTGAAAACCTGAAAAAACTGAAAAATTAAACAAAAAACCCATTTTGAAGCGTTTTCCTCGAATTTGTCAAGTAAACGACAAATTTATTAATTCATGAATGATTGCGTACTGTAATGTTAAGCGACTTAATATTGCCGGCATCTCTTTAAATATAGATTAATATTTAGTAATATATATATATAGCTATACATAAGTGAATATCGTTTATTTTCTTTACAGTCTAAAGAGTAAACTTAATACAATACTAATGCGATTTCAGTAGCGACGACTTCATTTCTTGCAAAGTTCACCTTACTTTGTGTAATTAAGTTTATACTCAGCTCGTTAGTTTGTGGTGGCTCCTTCAATTTGCAGTGCTTATTGAATTTTAAACCCCACATAATACACATTCATCCCCTCTATTTTGTGCTAGCACATTTTTCCCCAGCACCACCACCAGCAGATCAGCGACTCGATTGAAATGATTTGCACTTTAATAAATTAATTAAATAACTACTGCTGTACTGTACTGTGCAACTTTTTCTTCCAGCTTAAAAGAGAAAAGGATGTGATTCTTTATCTTGCGCGCAAAACTTTTGCTGCCCCAAATATATAGTGCATTTAGTAGTTTCTGTGTTTCATAAAAAGGAACTAGAGTATATATAAGTTTGACAAAACAACGTACTTAATTCGTAAAAGAATGAGGCAAGCAAAAGAAGTAGCTAGCTAGCTAGCTAGCACAGTAGTAGCAAAGCGAGGAAAAAATGAGAGGAAGAGATTATCCATCAGAAAGTTGAAAGCGCACAAAACTGTACGTCGCTCTCCGAAAAAAAAAGTATATATATATATATATATATATATAGATATATAAGAAAAAGAGTGGTGGAATAAGCGTGACGGAGAGCATATACGAGCAAAGAAAGAATAAGCGACGACGAGCTAGTTAGTTGAGAAGAGTGAGGCGAGAGAGTGAAAAAAAGTTGGCTCTACTAATGCAATATGTTTAATCAATGCTTTCCAAAAAAGATGGAATAGATTGCACGAGACGACGACGACTGGGACGTTTTGCTTTATTTTTATAGCGCGCATATATAGCTCGCTCGCGCCACCGCGATCGTAGCGTCTCACCCACCACCACCACCATTTGAATTTTAAATTTATCACTTCGATTTATTATTTGCCATTTAGATTTCATATTTATTGCTCATGTTCAATAATCGCATTTTAATCCTTTTTTTTTTGTTTCGCTTGCTGTTGTTCATTCAACAAAACTACAAATACATCATGAAAATTTCATTTCGAATTAAATTGCATTATTTGCGCTATTTTATTACATTATCGGCCATACAAAGAATCGTTTGAATAAATACATATTATTAAAATTCATGAAACATTAATAAAATTTTATAAGGCAACATTGTTATCAACTGG